>QVNZ01025490.1:0-12387 GCA_014825645.1 Pseudomyrmex dendroicus | reverse complement strand
AGAGAGAGAGAGGAGACAAACCCGAGCTCCCCGAGGACATGTTAGCTTCGCACGTGATATTCCCAGCCTGCCGTCTTTACGACGAGAGCTCTCGAGCTCTCCCATCTTCGGTTCCACGGAATGCACGAGAGAACAAGCAGCCTTTTCATATATGTATATGCCCGCGCGTTTCTCCAACTACTGATTTTTATATCTCGCGCCGATTAAATTAAATTAACTTTGCGCGCAAATTACTCACATACCGACGCGTGCGCGCGCGATGTGATTAATTTCGAAATATTATACGCGTTTCCAATAAAGTTTCTATTAAAATAATTGCAATGTGACGCGTCACGCGTCAATATCGTAACGCATTACGTTATCGATCAATCATTAGCAGAAATTTATTAACACGCAGTTACATATGTTGCAAATTGTGGATGTGATAATGCGCATATCTAAACATCTGTTGTTTGTTGTTTAACGTTCGTTTCGGATGTTTATATAACAAAAACACTCATCGAAGATATAAATATCATACATGTGTGCGCGCTCACACGTGTTGGTTTTCTCTTCCACTCACGTCACTCGAATGACAAAATTGTCGGTGTTTTCTTACCAGCCTGAGTCGTAATCCAAGGGATTCCGCTATTGTCACGACGACAGTCTCAAGAGTGAAAATCTTGTAGCGCACTATATATATCGTTACGTTATCGCCGCGTTATCCGCGCTACCGTATCCTGACGATACGTTATCGTCAAGCTGCGTCGACAGCTGTACGTATACACGTATATTGTATTTTTAAATCCGTATATGATGTTCTTTATTATTAGATTTTTTTAAATTTAATTAACGCATTTCTTCTATTGGAATCTCCGTATTGCTCGATTTTCGAAGGCGATAAGTTCGGATATTTTCACGTGCGCGCGCGTGTGTCACACACATCAGTTTTTTTCCTTTTCAAGGGTCGCCTACTGTCGTAAGAATAAATAATACAGTAATAATAAATAATCCATTGACACACACGCGCGCACAGACGTATATATTCTTGGCTGAAACTGAACTATGCGTGGATATTAAGGTCAAACGTGAACTCCTACCTTAAGATTGATTAATATCGATATTAATATAAATGCATTTGTTCCCTTTGGTGGATTATCTTCCAGAAATGTCCATTTCAAGTGATAGAGCATCGTTACGCGATTTAATGTCATGATCGTATGAACTTTCGTGTTCGACGCGCGAGTATGCGCGGTACGTATTTATTTTTATTCAAACCCTACGTCGTCGCAACGTGTAGGTAGTTTTTCACATACTCGAACTTCTATTGTCACAACAAAGGCAGCGTTATAGCTCGTAGTTCCACGTCCGAGAAAACTATATTTTCTCAACTTTTCTTTCATGACGTTAGCCAACCTAGTGGAGATCTGTGTTGCGCATTATCTCATATAAAGGTAGAATATTTCCACTTTCGTGACTCGATTTGGAAAGAAAGAGAGAGAATAAATTTTGGAAAATAATAAAACATGTGCGCGTTGTAAGATAAACTGAAAAAAAATAACTACATAATTCACGTTATCAAATATTATGAAACATTTGTTGCACCTGCGACTATGTACTCCGGAGAACAAATTTCAAATAAACGCAGTTTATTAGCGATATACAATCAACTCCCAATATCCCAATTTTAATTATCGCATTATTAATCGAGAAAAAAATCCACAAATATTAGAAAAATAATGGCACTTCGGTGTATTAATTACGTGATAAAAACTTTAATTTATGATAAAAGTAAGTTTTTGTAATGTTCGCTTGCCGCAAAAACTTTCACGCGCCTTCGGCTTCGCTACACAAGTCTCGATTGAACCGGAATTGCAAGTTGAACGTCAAAACTTTCAATATAACGATATTGATTCCTTGTATTGCGTAAACCGGGACTAATTGTGTGAGTGTGTGTGTGTGTGTGTGTGTGTATGTGCGTATGGATATCGATATTGCGGCTACGCGCAAGGTAGCGGAAACCAGAGGCCGTATAAACTTTAATAAAGCAGTGCCACGGTTTTTCCGCGCGGTAATTAAATAAATTCCGCAGTCATCATAAATACTGAAGAAAGTATCCGAGTATTCACTGCGCGCGAGGCTTTTTTTCACGGTGGTTTTTCCCCACCGCGTGGTTGTCCGGTTGGTATTACTTGTGGCACGCGCGAGGACGCAGTAAATAGACAGTAAGGCGGAAAACTCGCCGTAATTCACGAGGCGAGAGAGGGAAACGGCGACGGTACGGTGGCAATGGAACGAGAGAGCGACGCGACACAACGGTGGAAAACTGCTTCGCGTCAGACGTAAGACGAGATTTCTGAATGAAAATAGAATATAGAAGATGCGCTTTATTATATTATACGCCAAGTTTTATGTTCTTTAATCTGCGCGACGTTTCTTCGCGAGGCAGAAGATCGTTTTATTTCGCGGTGCAGCGCACACGCGCGTGTTTAAGATCCTCTCGTAAATAATGCAGCTAAAACGGAAGAAAGAATCAGGTTCTACTATGTAAAGAACGAAACAAAACACAAACGTGTGTATATGAAATATACATTACAAATATATTAAATATATAAATTAAATATGTACTTTTTCTTACTTAAAAGAAAATTTAATATCACCTATACTCGCGCGTGTCCGATGTTAATAAAAAGTATTACTCATTGTTTCATGATTTTGTTTTTTTTTTCTTTCATCCTCTTATCGAATTCGATTCGCGTTCATCCTTCAGATAATATCGTACATCACTCGAGCCCATATTGAACGTCTCGCGCGGAAATTTTTCCGCGCTCAGAATATTTTATTATATAACGCACACGATGTGACTGCCCGCGAATTATCCGACGATTTTCGGCTGTCATAAACCGGGTCTGATCGATCACGCGCACGCACGCCGAGAGAGAGAGAGAGAGAGAGAGAGAGTGTGTGTGTGTGTGTGAGAGAGTGTGTGTGTGTGTGTGTGTGTGTATGTGTGTGTGAGGTGACGGCGTATAAAACACATTTGACTTCTCTCGGATATACTCCTATAACCCGGTTCTCTCTGCCTTCAAACGCAGCAACACTGCCGCCCATTGAATGCATTTCAACTGCACAGTACGCGCACACGCGCGTTTTCACGCAAGAGACGTAACATTTCCGATCTGAGTATAAACGCATTTCCCCCTAGAGTCTCTTACAGAGATTAAAATCGATTCCGCAGACGAAAAGGAGGAAGGCGTGTCGCGCCAAATGCGATTTGAGAAAGAACCATCGCCTGATTAAAAAAATTGGCTGTCCTCCTCGCACCGAGGGTGTCACGTACCACCGTAGCTGGCTCGCGTCACAGTCGTTTTTTTGGTCGTTTTAATCGAGCGGATGAAATTCCTTCCAAGATAAAAGATAATTGCAAAAAGTCTTTCTCGCAATGCGCGAAGAACAAAACCAAACGACGTTACGTTCCGATGAGTCCGGTATCTTGCACCGCGAATAAGCGGCGCGCGAATGTAATGAATTAACATCGCGATGATGCAACCCCTGTGTTGTCTCATCGCTTCGCCAAAACTTATGAAAGATAATATTAATTTTATACATATACATAAATTTTAGATATCTAATGTAATAAAGTTCTTAACATAATTTTTTAATTAAAGACGGCCTTTGTTTCACATTTTGTGCGTTATGTTTTGCTATATCGACTGCACTTTCGCAGTAAAAGTGTTTTCCGTCTGGGAAGTTGCAGCCAGTAGAGCAACGCAAATCGGGCGAACGGCGCGGCGAAATTCTGCAGCAAAAGTTCCCGGGGAGGGAAAGGGTAGACGAAAGGCAAGAAAAGCTCGAAGCGCATCGACCGCACTTCCGCGCGAGCATTTGATGCTTGAAAACAGGCGCCACGGCGTCTAGACGCCCCGCCAACGAAATATCCCCGCGCGCAATATCGGGGGTTGGTTTCCGCTCGCGGAAACTCCCGCGGCGCGTATCCCACTTTTGCGGTGTGGAGAGAGAGAAACAAACAACGGATATTCGAATATTCGTTGGGCCAGAAAAAAATAACGAGCGAAACGAGCTTGACGTGACGCGTACGTACATACGTCGAACGTATAAAAGTCTGACGCAAAAATCGCGCGGCTCAAAGCCGCGCGCAAAACAATAGGATCGTGGGACTTTTGTTTGGCAAAACCTGTTCTCTGCAAAAAAATTATATTTGCGATCTTCATCGCACGTTTGTGACGAAAAAAATCATTTGCAAGAGCGGATGAAACACACACGTACGCGGTAATTGTAGAAGTTTTTGTTCTCGCGGTTCACGTGAGAAGAGAAAAAACGCGTCGGCGAAAATCCCAGCGTAATCGGATTGAAAAAATATTTTTTTTAAACAGTTTTTTTCGGTTACGTAATGTACGTGAATCGATCTCTCCGACAGAACAGAATTTAATTTATCTGGTGATGAAATTCCGCGATAGCCGATGATAAGCTCATCGATACGATTCTGTTGAAGCTGATATATAGCTCACAAGAAATGCTGACAAGATAAACAAATATCGCAAATCGCATCGTTCGTTATGACACATCGTATTTTCATTGATTTCCGAATAAAATAAATTGCTCGTAATTGCTCCGTGTCTCTGCGAGATCTTGCGCGCTTGTTCAATTATATATCCGTCACAGCATCCGACAATAATCTTTCTGCTTTTCACTCGCGCTTCCGTTCTCCATGTATGTGGCAATGCAATTTCTTCAACCTCTCTCTCTCTCTCTTTTTCTCACTCGCGCGAGCGCGTGCTCGTTTAATACGAGGAGAAGCGATCTCTCGGTTTTTGCATTGTCGAAAGTGGGCCAGAAGGTTACAGTATGATCGCCGTTGAGTACCTGACTCTCGTAACTGGGCCAAATACAGGATGTAGAGATTAATTAGCCATTCCGCGCGTGGTCGTATGTAGCAGTTCACGAACTTAAGCCAATATATCGAGCTTACTGAACACAACTCGGAAATATGTCCGTTAATATGTAACGATTTTGCTTGTAACATTGTTTTCTAGATTGTCGCGTAATTCGTTTCGCATAAGTTAATTTACTCTTTTCTCGTAATTTGCACGTGAAAAAACACGTTTGAAGGACGTTTTGAAGTTTTCAAATGTCCAGAAGATGTGTTTTGCACCTACTCTGCAACTTTGTCTCTTTTTTTTTTGTGTACATATACATATGTATATTCGTTATTTTATACGCGCGTCTCCGACATTTTCTGAAAAATAAATTAGCAGCGAGTATTATACTCACTATGCATAACGCGGCGCGCCTCACGGCATTAATCCTGCGTGGAAGATGCCACTTACTCGCAACAAGGCGTGAAATATATCTCCAGGACGCTGCAATTTTGCCGTCGGGAGAGAAAGAGAGAAAGGAGAGAGAAAGAGAAAGGGAAACGCGACGCCTATAACAAGAAGAAACCGCGCGCAGATTTAACTCCCGCGCGTGTATCCCGTCGAATTGCCGTCGCGCATACTCCGAATAATAAAGTTTACATAATACTGTAACGAGCGTAATAACGGAGCGAATAACAACAACAACAATAACAGTGCAACCACAGAGAGATTATATAATCGGCCAATTGTATACCGAATAGTCTGGACTTGATTAGAGTCGGTGGTGAAAGTACTCGGTAACGGGGTTGCACAACCGCCGCGACTGTATAAAATGTAGTGTTCTGATTAATTAAAACTATGTGTTAATTATTAAAACTATATATAAGATAATTAGCAACTTTTTAGCCGGTTCGGTAGGACCGTTTTTCATAAAACAAACACGCCAGGAGTTAAAATGTCAGAGGGTGAGACATGCGCACGTCGACAACCCTAACAAAGTCGTTACGTCTCTTTCATGGGTAAAGTCCTCTCTATAAAGGGTATGTAACGAAATCACTTGTCTGGACAACCGCGGCAGGATCGATTTTCTAACCGACTGTCATCAAATTCACTGAAGGATCACTTTCGGTATCGCATTTTGTGCGTGTCATCTCAAGCTTCATTTATTTTATAAAATTTTTTGTCTCGTAAAGAACATACGGCACATTTCTGATTTTAAAGAATTAAAATTTCGCGCACTTAACGCGTCATTGTGTCCTGAACTTATTGATTGAATTCTATTTTATTTACAAGTTCTTAGATCGCAAATTTTATTTTATAATCTTTATCTTCCCGAATTTTAAAGCAGGTATTCATAGTTTTGTTCTTATATCTAAGATCGTCTTAAGTTTATCTCAAGATGCTCCGTGGGTCTCATTGACTAGCATCTGAAGATGGAACTTAAGATGGATCTTAGATTCGGCTATGAATACCGGCCTGAGTGGTGCCCCTTCAATTCTCGCTGAATGCGAAATACGCAGTGTTATCTTTGCCACTGTGAACTCACCTCTACTTTATGATGTGTCTAATCCTATGCCAGCAGCAACAGCAGGAAGATCTCCGAGGAACAGTCCAAACGTCACACGCACAAACTCATCGAATACGGCATTTGGACGAAAAAGCACTGTAACAAATTGAAGTATATCATAGTTTTTTTTTGTGTCACCTTTGTGACATTTTGATACAAATACTGTTAATACATTTATTACATTATGCGAGATTATTGAATTACAATTATTCTAAGAAAACTCGTTTACTTCCGTTCTCTGGCATTGAATCTATAAATAAGAACAAGTTTTATTCAACGTATTTGCTGTCAGCAATATTTTTCCGATTCGCACGTGTTGTTGCAATTTTTTTTTTTTTTTTTTTTTTCAAGAAACGGCAACGTTTACTTGATCTTTGAAACACACCGTTATGTAACTAATAAGTATTATAGAATTTGATTGAAAAAAGAGTGGTGGTACTGTTTTAATCATGACTGCGCAACATTCATGACACTCTCGAGTGTGTGAGTACACAGGTATACGCTTCATAATGTATGGCGAACGGTAACCATCAAGAATCTTGTTCAGCCATATGTCGTCCACCAATTCGCGTCACGGCAATTGGCCGCAAAATTTAATCACGTTATCGAAAGAGAGAGAGAGAGAGAGAGAGATTTTCCCATTGACAGTTGCGTTGCGTGACGGCTTTCCAATTAAATATCCTGACTGGCAGTAGCAAATTTGTCCAACACCCACCTACACACGCGCTGTGGCTTGTGCAAATGTTAATTCCGAAAATATCACGTTTACATTTACAAATTTAACATGTAAATACGCGAAATTCTCTTAAAAAAAAAACGGTTTTAAAAACTCTTTAATACGACACGAGAAAAATATTAAAAATATTTAAATGTACACGTGTATAAACACACAGGAAAAAAATATCTCTTTTCTGTTACTTATGTAACCTTTAACAAAATGCTGTGCTCTATATTTAAAAAGGATTGAGTAAGATCAGAAACTGAAAGACATTAAAGCTGAACTATCTATTTAATTCCTAAGATACGCTTTAAACAGCAAAAAGCTTGAAATGTGTGCATAATCATTTAAAATATAAATAATTGTTTTTCCTTAAATATATCAGTAGAAATAAAAAATTAATATAAAGTTTATGTAATCTGGTATAATTGCGCCAAGATTATTTTAATTTTTTTTTAGTCGATTCTCTAAAGCTGAGACTTTGTGTGTAAAAATATTTTACTATATTAAAATTAAACGCTCATGTTGATCACAAGGTGATCTTTATAATTGTGCAATGTAAACATTACGTTTAAAACAAACAAAATCGTATGATGCAGTTAGACGAAAAGAAACCCGCCTGCTACGTCACTGGATGGAATATTGATCGAGGGATGCAGAGAGAGCCTTTACACCGGCGAGCGAGTCAAGAGACAACCCTTGCGTAGGCTCTCTCGCATATTCGCATTATGCCTCGAACGGCGACAAAATCAGAGAGCCATTAGGACGGAATGTTAATTGTTTTTACGTCTCGCGCGCGCGAGCGCATGTGTGTATTTCGCAGTCAGCTCTGCTCAGCAGAATTTAGCCGACTTATATTGTGTTACATAAAATTGTAACAGTTACTACTGAAGAGTGATATACGTAGAAAAAGAGAATTTTTTTCTGCACTTTTAATTAGTTTTATTCACATCACTAAATATTAAAATGTTTTAGAAAAAATTTGCATGGTAAACAATAATTTGTTTAAACGTTAAAAATTAATATTGATGGTTGATCGAGCAATAAGTTTAAAAACCGTGTAGCAACTGTTGCATATATGTAAACTTTCTCTCTCTCTACTTTCCTCTATCTCTTGTACGTAAATTAAACCTGACTAGAACACATTGGAAATGCTAACTGGCCGTCGAAACGACTTGGAAACGGGTGAGATTGATATCCATTTGTCGGCTGGAATTTGTTAACCGTATTCCTTCTGGTCCCTTTCGCTCGGATCGGTTTTGCTTTTGATGATCGTTACGAACGCTGGTGAACACCACTACCAAGTTCTCGTCTCAATTCGCAAGAGACAAAGGAGTATAGAGAGAATGGAAACCGCCACCTTGATGCTCGTGGCAAACCACGATAATTGGATCAGCCCACCCCTATGAGTCGCGAGACTGAAATTAAGTAACCTCCGGCAGCGCGCGGTGCGCGCGTATTCTTGCGACAGCTTGATGATTTCGTCGGAAACACGTGAAAAGCTCGCGCGAAATAACGTTAGCGCGCGAGAATAAAGTGGAATACGATATGGAAACATTTCAAACATTTCAAACGCGAGATACCAATTACATAAAATATCGTTATCTCGCACACGCGTGTCGAATATAATTATTTTTTATGTATTTATGGAATAAAAAACAATAACTTAATTGAAATCTAATTTGAAATAACTTCCTACTTCCTTTGAGCGAAGTAAATGATATGGTTTTTAATAATTCTTTACTTGAAAGAGAAAAAATCAATTACTTTAACTATGTAAACAAGTACAGAGTAAGAGAATTATAAAATTAAAAAAAATAAACGATACGTATTTTTACGGAATGATTAATTGGATCGTGAGAAATTAGAATGCGTTAAATTACGCGAAATGTTTTTTTGTCCCATTTTCTTTTCTTTTTTGAAGAAACGAGACTGTGTATGTACATAGCTCTTGTCGCAGTTCACCTGAAATCACCCTCTAGAAGCCACACACCGCGTCGTATACCAGCGCGAAAATATTTTTCCTGATAATATAAATATTACATTCTCGTTACGTTGGCGTTACGTGAGCTCGGCTAAGAAAGGACTTAAGTCGTCAGAACGGCAATGGCTGCAAAAAAAAGAGGCAGCGCAAAAAGCTTCTTCGGTGCACGAGAGCACATTGTGTTTTCACGGTTTGCGGCGGCGTGGCAAATCCAGAGAGTTGCCACGAGAAAGGCAATTTGTACAGTACGTACGTTTAAGCTTTCATACATTATTTATAACGTATCATACTTTTTTTGACAGTAACAAGCAATTACAGTAGTAAAACAAATGGTTCATCAAGTTTTTACGGCTTCCGTTATATCACGTATATAAATTATTTTTCATATATAAATATTTTGTATGTATAAATATTTTAAGTGAATTTTGCTTCGAAATAAACTAAAATTTAAAAATGTGCAAAGATATGCGTGTGTGTTTAAAAAATGTGAAATATTCACAATGCGCCGAGCAACGGAAAATGCGAAGCTAACGGAGAGAGCTCTTAAATCTTTTTCTCGCGGAAGTAACATCGGAGCAAAATCTCTTCGATACCTGGCCAACACAACAAAATACCCGAGGTTATTACTCGGTAGCGCGAATAGACAGATCCCCAGGGGTGAAAAGTAGTTTCAAAGCGTCTCGTCTAACAATGGAGCGTATGAAAGAAAAGAGAAAAACGACGGATATGAAAAGTGTCCCGGAAAATAAAGGCTAGATATGGTGGAAAAGGCGCGCGGAAGGGAATTCAATGCCAAGGTTGGTTGTGTGTGTTAACCGAGTTAAATCGATATTCAATATTTCACATGCAAAATATCGATAATGACGTTTGCACGAGGAATTTAACATCTTAGAAATAACACGTTTGCACAATTTCGAATAGCTGTATTATTTCTCGTCTAGCAAAGGAACGCGTGAAAGAAAGTACAATCGTATCGCGATCGAAATTATCTTGTGAATAAGATTAACCAATAAAGATATTTATAAAAATATTCGTTTTATTTGAAAAGAAAAAACATTTTTCTACAACATCTATAAATAAAAATGCACAATTCTTTTATACTAAACGTACCTGATTTCCTAACAACACATGCTAATTGGCTGTATTTTTTAAAAAATTGTTCAACATTTTGCAATTTGCTATTTCTTATACATCATGTATCTTGTCATATATAAAACTATTAATTATGTAACTAATATGTATCAAAATGTGAATAAAAAATGCGAAAGATCATCGCTTCGATTGCGGAAAGCAACATCAAATACAAATTCGCTAAAAACACATGTTCTTAAATCCAATCTAAAGCGATTCTCTCTATTAAGGGAGTATAGAGCGTACTCCTCATACAAAATGTAGCTGAGGTTCGAGACAACAGCGGACAGAGCGGATAGGTATGCGCCTGAACTTTCCCGATAACGGGATAGAATTTGCAGATTGCATGCTAAAACTTTCAGGCAACATAAAACCAAGGTCGTCTTTAAATAATCGTCAGGACGTTTTTACGGAAATATATAATGAATAAAAAAAAATAAATAAATAAAACCACATACTGTCACGCGTCTCTGTCAACCGCGCTGTGTGTAAAATAAAAGTAAAATAAGAATATCGAGATATCACAAATATAAAAAATAAAAAAAAAGCAAATTCTACAAAAACCACGAAATTACATGATTAGAAAATAAATAAGTTTCTTTTATAAAAAAAAATAAAATAAAACAAACAGCAAATCGCAATATAATTCGCGGTGTTGAGAAAAATCTGGCTTAAAAAGTTAAACCAGCGTTCGCGTTCTATCGTAATCGCAACTTTCTTCCTACAGCATCCAGCGCACAGACTACACTCTTTCTACCTTCCTCCTCTTCGCCCTTGTAGATCGTGAACCGAGCGTACTTTTGCTAGTAGCGGAGGAAAAGGTTCGCGTTAGTACGTGACTGAAATTCCTTTTGCAAACTCGCCGCAACTGCGCATATAGAGTTCTTGTTTTAGGCGGTCACGATGCACGACATAAAGCGGGATTCATTTTTCTTAGATAAACCACGCCAGAAAGTGTTCTGATAGAAGAGTACAAACAGAGACTCTATGCTGGTCGAAATAAATAATAATAATTGATATAAAAAAATGTTGAAGTTAGATACAAATGTTTAAGCAATTAAAGTTGACTAATGTAATTCCAGTAGCCTCGCGGGCGCGCGTGTCCGAGAACATTTATCCTATGCGAATTATACGTAAACCATAATGAAACATTCAGATAATTATATTGAATACATTAATGCCAAATAGCAAAAACCGCAGATCGAATGTCGAAATACCGGAAAGAGCAATTCGCGCAACTCTATCTACAACGTTGTCATTAACTCGAGACCGATTCTCTTGCGTATCACATCAACTTCGATTACCTTCACTTCTACACGCTGGCTCACTTGCAGAGTCTGCTTTTTCATACGCGTAACATGTATCAATCCCTGATCGCCGACACCCACGTCTACAAACGCTCCGAAATGCGTAACGTTCCGCACAACACCGTTCAACACGGTACCCACGCTTAAATCCTTGATAATCTTCATGCCGTCGCGAAACAGAGGACAATTTGACGCTAAGCGTATGTCCTCGTTCTTCTTCATGGTCAGAGCTTTGACTATGATCTCCATCGTAGCTTCGTTGGTATCAAACTGTGCAGCCAGCGCGGCGCATCCCGCTTTCGCGTGAAAATTTATCTTCTCGATAAATGCCGGAGTACCAAGATCGTTCAACTTGCATTTGCAGTAATTCACAACAAAATCGTTTGCTATCGCGTACGATTCCGGATGAATCCACGTTTGATCCAAAGGATTGAGGTCGTTGTTGTTCTTCGACGTTCTTTTGTCTGTTTTCGCTGGGATTTCGCTGGACACTGCAGTCTCCGGCAGAATTCTTATGAATCCCGCGCACTGCTCGAACGTTTTGCTGCCGACGCCCTTAACATCCAACAGTTGCTTCCTATTTCTGAACGCTCCGTGTTTGGCTCGCCATTCTATAATACTCGCTGCCCGAGAATTTGTTAGACCGGCTACTCTTCGCAGCAAACAGTGAGAGGCTGTATTAACGTCGACTCCGACAAAACTCACGGCTTCTGTAACTACCTGCAATATAAACATCTATTTGTTTTCAAAATTATCACGTCATCTGATAAGACACATTTTTCGACTAGTCTCGAATAACAGAATTACACGACAATTTGATAATT
>QVNZ01025489.1:0-23973 GCA_014825645.1 Pseudomyrmex dendroicus | reverse complement strand
TTTTTTTTTTTTTTTTTTTTTTTTTTTTTTTTTTTTTTTTTAAATTATTGCGTTAGTTGAATTTGTTTCTACGGTATAGTTTCGCGACTTGCAAAGAACTCCAATGAAAATTTTAAATTGCGCAACACAAGACGCGCTATAACATACACATCGTCTGGTGGAAGACGAGTCGCACGATGAAAGTAAAAATATGCGAGGCATTCGTTGAACATATCATACGTGATTCCTCCGCATTCAACACCCCCCTCTCCCCAGGTGGAATATGTACGGCACGTGCAATCCAGTGAGTGGCGACAGCGAGGTGGCATAGATCATTCCTTCAAATACTGAAGTTTCTCTGCTAATATGACGATCAGCTTTACTCGCGCGGACGTGATCGGCAACGTGTTATCTGTGTGTAATCGTTCTCGAAATGAGGATCAAGTCATATCGAGAGCTTGTAACGTGCGTGTTCGATGCTTGCGTTATCGCTTGTGACATGAGTTATGAAGATAAACGTAGCGATGGTTTAAATCTTGTCAAACATTAAAATACAATAATCCATTATCGTGTTTGTTGTATAGAACGATGTACAATAACAAACAAAGCTTTAATAAATGCGCAATCTCTTCGGTGGTGACCGCGTTTTATTGTGAACAATAAATGAGAATGAGAATTTTGAAACCGCGACTTTGTGCGCGAATTCATGTTGTCGAATAACGCGTGTGATTTACACAGAGTTTTATTGTTTAGTTATTATATAGTTGAACGATGGGACAGAATCGACGTCTGTAATGCGATTGTTGACACGCAGTTGTGTTTTCGATGTCTAAGCTTCTCTCTCTCTCTTTCTCTCTTTCTCTCTTGCGTCCCAGTCATATCAACTGACACGCCAGAAATGAATGCAGCGTAGATGCAAATAGCTCTCCGGGAAGGCGCAAAGTGCTCTTTGTCACACGACATGCAATAAAAGTTTCGATACGCATATGCGCATCGCGCTTTCAGAGCGCGACCCGCGCCTCGTTGTGCACGCTGTGCCTTGACATTATCGATATCCCTCGCACACATTTCGAAATATTATATATTATTATCCGATATTATCGCAGGCGAGCGCGGGCCACGTTTATTAATTCGCGGGAAGAATTACAATTGCGACGAGCTGCGTGTTTGCTAAATTGCGTGTGTATATACATATGTACGTACATTACATATTGTACAATAATTACTTTATACAGGGAACGCACGACATATGACAATTTCACATACATAACAACGACTCGCTATTTGCACCGCAAAATACCGTTTTAATTAAAAAGTATCAAAGTATTTAATTCGACGTTCGATCTTGCTAATTAATTAATTGTAGATTTTTTTATAATGAAATTTATATAAGCGTCGTTTTTTATTTAAGTAGCGATTTAATTGCAAATTTTTTTATCTCTTCCGATAAGATTCCCTTAAAGTTGTTGAAATAACAATATAAATATATTTTTCTCGTACTCGTGATTTATATGTTAATACGCATGAACATTTTATGTTTCAGTGAATGTCGTGGACGGCGAGAACATGCATATCGTGAAGATAAGCCGTCTTCACATGGGAGCATATTTATGCATAGCATCAAACGGCGTTCCGCCATCGGTGAGCAAGCGGGTCTCGCTGCGTGTGCAATGTAAGTCGTTTATTAATTGTTTAAATATTGTTACATCGTCGAGGAAGTTTTTCCGCGAAATATGTGCGTGCAAAAAATATGAACAATGAATGCAAATCCTTCACTATATAAAATCGAGAGCTGCGCGCAGCAGTTAAAAATTCCGATAAAAATCCAGAGCATATTAGTGAAAGTTTTACGTGCAATTTAATATTTTTAAGCGTAGATGTGGGTCGAGAAAATATTTTTCCAAAATGTTTGCGCGAATCGACGGCTTTTCGACCATTACACTAACGAATTTAGATAAAACCGATAGTTCACAAAGGGAAACTATTTTAATATTGATTTCTCTGATTGAAAAAGTTTGCGGGAATTATTTTCTAGCTCGAGTATCGCAACCGAAGCAATCGGAACTAGAGAATTGTGCTGGATAATCGAACATAGATTAAAACGTCTGACTGTGTGTGTATATATATATATATATATTCTCTAAATTGTTTATTTTTGTAGCGCAGCTTTTTTAAATAAATAAATCAATCAAATTTTTCAGAAGTACACAAATTCTCTTCGCACGGTAAATTGTTTTAGAAATTCGAGAGTTATTTTTTTCACTTATTCATTCTTCGCGCGATTCTATTCTTCGCGACGTTAAGTCTTATTAAAATTTACAATTTTCAACTTTTTCCGCGGCTCGGATTATATTGATTTTACATCAATATCATTTTGCTGAACGCAGGATTTGGCGCTGACACTATCGATTCCGCCGCGTGTATGTGTGCCATTAACGAAAACCACGATGTCATCGTAATACTATGCATTACGATAAGAGAGGAGGATAAATCTCGGGAAGGAACGACTATTGTCGCGCAAGAATGCACCGCGTATTTTTCTGTACAAGAAAAGATGATAAGAAAGGATGATGGAGAGAAACCCGTTTTTATCATGCGCCTCTCCCACCTCCCGATTGCGAGGCGCGCATAACTTGGTAAATGCCCGGTCGCTGGGAGCAGTAAAGCGCACGATGTCGGAAATATTATACCTTTAATGAACTCGACGTGGTTCATAAACGTTAGAAATGAAATAAAGCCACTAGTTTCCTTTGATGCATGGCCCACGTTAATATCGTTACTCGTGATCTAGTTTTTACTAATCTTCCGACGTCACGCTATGTTGTGTTGAGTTTTTAACAGATGTTTTAAGCGCCGAGTGTAAGTACCGCGTACTTTTTATCGCACGTTTGACGTTACTATTCGCGACGTCTTATTTATTAAACGAATATTCTATTCCGAGAATAGATACATTCACAGAAAACAAACTTATGTTCTTTTTTCTGTAAGCGACAAAATTTAAAAGTAGTTATTTTAAGCGATCAATTTTTATAAATAGCTGTATGAAAATATAACGTCCCGTCGCAACACGAGCGAAAATCTAACATGTAATTTTTAGACACGTTTGAATTTTGCGGTAGGTATATCAAAAGTACGGTTTAGCTTACAATATTTATATCGTACAAAAGACCGCGAGGAGAGAATATCGATAAGATAAAAATATATACATATACATATATATATATAGTTATATTTATACGAGGCAAATAGATACAAGAGAGAAACGGCCGTAACTTGGAAATCCGCGTTCATCGTACTGTTGCAACTCTCAATGAAGAGCGGTTGTTCCTCATCCGTGGAAGCATTCTCGTGGCGCGCCGTGCATTAAGTCGGTTTTCAACGTCTCATTTAGCCACCGATTTATGGGCGGCTACTTGACCCAGATATGCTCGATATACGTCTGTTGATCCCCGCGCAGCCATTTTCCCCGTCTCTGTTCCCTGAGATTCTACTCAGTTTTGGGGTGCGAAATGCGTCTCTGGCGCCGCCGTCTTTTCTACTACATTAGTTTCTCGTTTTCTTGCTTTCGACCTCACGACGTGTTTTCACCGCGTGCGCGTACGAGCACAAATATTAATAATCGTCCGGGATATTCGAACCCGCCCCGCTTGGGAAGGACCCCACTCTTGAATAGCAATTTCGCACGAGGGTCACGAATCGCGCGACAACAATCCACAAACGCGACTCACGAAAACCAAGCGTTGTTGTTTCTTCTTCGGATTTTCTCGCAGATATTGTGTGGCATATTGTGTGATATATTCTCTCCCGGATGTTGATCTAATGACGATACGCGGCGCATGATAAACGCGCGAGTATTACTAACGTACGGCGTAAACTAATACCGGTCGTACGTCACAGAGATATATTGCCGGGTCGACTGTTTTTTCAGCGCCTCGGACGCCGTCATTATCGCGAATCGTGTGCGATTATAGCGCGATTTGTAGTCCGGAGACATCCCGCGATACTTAATCATAAATAAGAAATAAATCCGGTATAAAAGCTTTTTTTTTATCTTTACACACCCTCTTAAAATTGATAAAAAAAAAAGATTTATAATTAGATTTTATTAATTCAAGTAAATGTAAATATAAATTATATATAATATGATATTATTGTAATGTGTGTTAATATAAAGTATTATAGTTTTTCTCATTGTGGATTATAACTGTTTTAATTTGGTGTCTTAATTTGATCATCAGTTTTTCCGAGAAGACTATGGAGTATCATCTGGAGTAAAATCTGCGTAGAGCAGCAAATCAGTAAAAACAAAAGAGCACTAAATTTCTTTGTAGATTTATTCAATTGAAATAATATTTGATTGTGCCACCTTAATATTCTTGTCTTGATTTCATGAAGAAGACGTCATCGTTTCGCAGCAAAATTTTTTGTTGTTTCACTGTGGAGTTTGATAAATTGAGATTATATTTTCGAGATATGTATTGAATAGCGTATATGTGCAATCAGAGTGTAGACTTGCTCGCAGTCTATAGATTTATCGATAGTTTGGAAGGATGGTCGGGGAAAGGAGATAGGTGAAAAAACTACTCTTCGTGGTTCTGTCGAAAGTGCACCCGTTGCCAGTAAATCGCGATTTACGTCCGTCCGTAAAAGACGGAACTATGACACGATACTGCCGATACATCCGGGTGTCTGTATCGATTGGAGGAAGAACCGCCGCGTGTTTACAGTATATCAATATCAATTGAGAGTATACGAGAAAAGATGATTTTCTTTTTAAAAAAGAGAACTTGAAAAGATACGAAATAAAATCTTATCAGGAAAATAAGACACTGATGAAAAAGCAGTTTTTAACACATGTGTAATATTTTCTTCGTCATTTTGTCTCATTTTTGTAATTTACGGTAGAATTTAACGTTTCACTTTTCAGTCCCACCCATGCTTTCCATACCGAATCAGTTGGAAGGCGCGTATATCGGACAGGACGTCACTCTCGAGTGTCACACCGAAGCGTATCCGAACTCTATAAATTATTGGACCACCGAACGCGGCGACATGATAGTCTCTGGTAATTATAAGAATCTTACATGTGCACGTCCTTCTTAATCACTGCATGTCTGATGTGGATTTTCATATCTCTGACTCTCTCTTATGCGCTCAAGACAGAAAAAATTTCTTTTAGCTTCTTCTTCGAACATTTGATTTTTTTATGTGATTTGTTATGCCATAAACGTAATAAAGAGCAAGAATATTAAACGACTATTTTGAACGTCAAATATCTCATTGAAGAGAAATGACCTAAAAGTTTTTCGATATCGTCAAGATTTGATTCGCGCGATGAAAAAAAACACACACTTTGCAATCTTAATTTTAAATGAAAGTCAGATATTCTGGTTTTATTTGCTCAGGCAATTCTGTTTCAGGCGACAAATACGAGGCCATAGCCACCGACAGCGGTTACACCAAGTATATGATGCTGAAAATAAGGAACGTCGGTCTGAACGATTTCGGCTCGTACAAATGCGTGGCGCAGAATTCTCTCGGCGGTACGGACGGTGTCATCAAACTGGATCGTGAGTTGTTTTTAAGTACACAAAATTCTAATAAAAATTATTTAAAAAATAATTAGCGACAAAAATTTACATATATATCTTTTTTCTAACGATACGACAAAGTAGAACTCGATGTATCTTTCACGAAGTGAAAACATTCAGAGCACTTGCACATTGAAAAGTATCGAGCAACTGCTATAACGCTGTGGTTTATTTAGGATCGATTATTCAAAGTCGACGTCCGCGCGCTAATGGTGAAGTAATTGGTTTCCAATAGTCAGTTACTTAAAGATATTTGAGCCTTCGTCGTTAACGAGCGACGGGCGAGGTCGAGCGTACTTCTCTCGCGAGCATTAACTATAATTGCCCATTAAATTTGCACTGGACATCGTCATTTCGTACAACTATAAAAAGCCTCTTTTATGAATGCCTTTCAAACATAATTAAAAGAGTATCGATGTATTTGTAATTTGTAAATGTTGACGAAGTATGAGTTTAATACACAAGAATGAATTTCTGTCAAACGCGGTCATATAGATATGTATATTCTTGCACGAATGTGTATGTACGTAATGTGTAAATTACGCTGCATTATTTTGACGCAGAAATCCCAGCTCCATCGACAACATCTACGACGCAGCCGCCGTACTACGCAACGTCTTCGAGTAAGAACGGTAATGAAAGCTAACGCAAATGTTAACATAAATAAATTACTGTAAATGTGTATTTTTTTAGTTTAATGTAGCTTTTACATTAGTTTATTACTTTGAATATCTTTGATCGCCAAAAGCATCGACGCGCACATAGTAGATATATCTGATGAGAGTAATATTTTATTGTAGAATCAAGCAAAGTCTTTCTCTCTTTCTCTCTTTTTTTTCTCTAATAAAATTCGGCTTTTATTTCTCGATTCCTAACTAAAACTACTTTTCCTTTCGCACCCCACCGTTCGTCCGCAGAGCAGCCTACCGCAGATTACCAATGTAAAATCGCCTTTGTGTAATGCATTTTAGGGAGAAACGGTAACAAGAAATCAGAACCTAACGACTACGAGGTTGAGGAATGGCGAAATTCAGGTCAGTAAATATCTATTTTAACACGCCCCCGCGTAGAGCTCAGGCATTTCCCACGACGATACACGTTCTCTCCCGCCCGAGACCACCATGTCGTTCGAGTAATTAGCGTAATTAAAACCTCGTCAACGCCGCTACGAGAGATCGCGGGGCGCCCGGGAAGAGGCGCAGATCCCTAAGAGAGAAAATCCACTAAATTGGCAATGCTCGGTGATCCACTTTATCTGCGAAGCGATTTACTCCGTCGCGTTACTCGCGCCCCGTTCCCCTTTATTGCCCGGAAAAGATCCTGCGGTCATCTCTTCCAATCTCGTAAAATCCGAGGATGTATGTTAATCGACTTGTTCCTTTGAACTCGTTCGACTAGAGTCAGCTTGCTAAAAAGTTCGGAAGTTTCGACTTGATATACACGAATGAAAACAACTCGGGATGTCTAGAATGCCAACGTATAGGATGTTCGTATATTTGAATGTGTGCTTACTCAAATGTAATCAAAAGTTTCGATCGATATTATTTGGATCTTCAACAGTAATTAGAATACAAAAACAAACGGAAAATTGTCAAGAGTAATACAAAAAGTAAAATTAAAATATAGCCAGTAAATAATAATGAAAACACGTTTGTAACTTTGAACAAACCTAATTTAAACTTTATTGAGTTTCGCGCTTGACGTTTTTTTTTTTTTAGTACACAGTATTGAGCGACAATCGTTTTTCTTTTGAGAGGATTTTCTTTTCTCGGAGAAAAAAATCACGTTTATCACTTTTAATGTACAAGTTCGTGTTGCGCTAGCTCTTCTACAAATTCGCTCGTGTTGATCAGGGTTAAGCTGTGAGGGATTATAAGACGCTCTTCGTGACATTTTCGTGTAAGTCCCTCTCGTACAAGTTTGCTATCCCTCAGATTTCAAACTTCGGCCGCGGTAATCGTTGACGTGCATCACGATGCATCCGACCGCATCGCGCGCATCGACAAACCCGGAGACAGTTTCCGTTTTCCACGACGAACTGCTTTTCATGATCTTCAACCGCGAAGATATTTAACGTGTTTCTAATACGATGTATAAAAAAACATATTTAACGTGTTTCTAATACGGTGTATAGTCGCGTAAATAAATTTATAAACATCCGAATATATTTGCGCGAATCGTTTTCCGCGATCGTCTTTCATTGATTCTCGCTTTGCGACGAGCAGCATTTCGCGCGTTAAAACGACTCTGAAAGCTCTTAACAAATTCTTATATTATACAAGCCGGCTGCCGCGCAGATTGGCGGCAGAATGCAAGTTCAAAACTCACTTGGAATGACTTCGCTCAAAGATTCCCCCGAACGTTGGGCCAGTTCTCTCTCTCCCTTCCTGAAGTTTACTTTCAATTAATGAAAAACGAGCTGCGTTGACCCGCGGTCGTCTGCCGCCTCCGGGATCAGGAAGTGGAAGAGAGGAAATGGAGAAAGGCGAACTCCTCTGTTATTTTCTTTCCCGCTCTCTCCGTGCGCCGCCGCCTTTTCTTCTCCTCGAAAATCGATCGACTTCGATCGTATCTCTGCGCTCACAATTGCGATTTATGTACTCGTCGACTAATACTAGTCCTGGTAATGTAGTACTCCGCGCGATTACGACTAATACTCACGTCCAAAAGGATTGATAAATGTCCACTTTAATGAATTTAAACGGCGAATTTTATCTACATATTGAATTACAATTCGTTTCTTTTCCGACTCTCGTATTCTCTACGTGCAATTAAAGCTAATTGAGTGAATTTGTAAAACATTAGCGGAGATTATTTTTTTTCTCTTTGTATTACATATAGAGAGCAAGGTTTATCTACGCGATTATTATACATCTACTTCAATCGAAATTGAGTTTTAGCAATTGTATTTTAGCAGATTTTTCGCACAAATTCGATAAGAGAGTTCGGGAAAATTAAGACAAATCTTCGGGAATTGTCCAAGTTATTAAAGCGAGTGATTTCCCGCGCTTATCGTAACTAATTTAAAGTTGTTCGGATACTTTCGCGCAATTTCCAAGCCGCCGAAACATAATCAACGGTAACGAAATGTACGGACCGGGAGAGGCGCGCGGAGGTAAAGATGTTGTTAAAGTGTTGGAAAATGGCTCGTCTGTCGCCGACCATGCGGAAAGTCACGTACAGTGGATTTTACTGGTAGGTGGGAATAACTTTTTCCGAACGGACGTGCGGTTTCGACGTCCGTTTCTGGCGGGCGAGCCAAGGGGGTGCGATGAACTACTCTCGAGGAAAAAAAAAAAAAAAAAAGATATTTTCTCGAGTCGTTACGTTACGGCTTTTCGGAGAGAACAAATTTCGTTAATATCGCTCTAAACGACTACTATCAGAGAAACGTCTCTTCAGGAAATATATTTGACATCAAACTCTCTGAAATTTTTTTAAATAATCTTAAGAAGACAGTATTGCATTCCGGCAATTCGAAAAATATAATCCGGGAAGTTCGGTTGAAACAATTTGAAAGCGAGACTAATCAAACTAGTTTTGCTCCATCCAGATAGCAGCGGTGTTAATAAGTGTAATTTGTTACAAGGCGCCAGATTCTAAATTATTCGGTAATGCCGTGGATGGAAGTCATTAAGGTAAATCGGGGTCATGAAGTTTTATCGCGGCAATAATCGTACATTCTGATGTATGGTCTACCGTCATTGATATATTTCTTTCTATAACATTGCTGAGACTATACATTAGCGCCACAGGTGGCGATGTTGATTCGGGTTCAATTCATTTATCAAGTTCGGACAATCGATAAAAGTTATCGTCGGTAAATACGATTTTAATCGGTTAAAATGGAGCTTTTCCCGAAATTGCTAACGCTTTTATAATTCACGTAACAAATATATAAATTTCATACGAAATTTATCGATAATTCCTTTTGTCTAGATTGTAATGCATATATTTCTTTCTTTGATTAATAATTTTATTGTTCACTTTTTGTTCGCAACTTCTCTTTCTCACTTTAAGCTGTTTTCGAAAGTTTCGCCATTTTTCTTATTGTTATTTCTTTTTGCATTATTAAACAATATTACGAGAAAAGGAAGCGCAACAAAGGGTGTAATCATCTTGGCGTAACTTTCGTTGAAAATGTTTTTCTTGCGCATTGGAGCGTAGGAGTTTGCTTAAACAACCTTATTAAGGTTTAAGAAATTTAAGTGCCTCTAAGCTGCTTGATATATATCATGACGCGCTTCGCGTAGCAAGCCCCCCCGCCGCCGGTTACGTATCTCTCTGTTCTCGCTCGGCGTCTCATCGCTCTTCTCGCCACCATAACAAATGAAAAAGCTCACAAGACACATCTGCGAATTGCCGCTGCGCCGCAATTAATCCACTAACATTTCATCCGGCGTTTCTTTGACGGTAACGGCTGATAAGAGGCGATTTAACAGACGTCGGATGTATTTAATCTCAAATGAATTTACCCTTCCTGCGCGCGTTTTCTCGGGACCCGCCGTCTCCTCATCGCCGAGGGTTTTATCTCGTTAAAAAGGGATTTACGCGAGTTGAACATACAGCGTAGAAATTCCGGCAGAACCGAGAGTTCGCTCGAATTTAATTCCCGGACGTGCGGGACGCACGCCCGTCCAACTCCCAATCCCGTTTCTCCACTTTCTCTCTCCCTCTCCCCTCGTTTCGCATTATCCGCAACAACTCCTCGTATTTATCTTCCGTATCCGCTCGTTATACTGCACGTGCGTATATACAAGCGTGCGTCGAGAATGAGGCCACCGAGGAAATGAGCCGCCGAGCTTGACGATTTTCGCGTATATGCTCAAGCGCCACCGACCGTTTGTTCCGGACGTCGCGCAGCTGGCAAACGGCGGTGGTGCAGGGCGATATGCGCGAAAATACGGCCAAGAAGTTCTTGTCCGAAAACCGGTGTCGGTGTGCACGGCGTCGACGGCGGTGTGGTGTTCGCGGTCGGTGATACAAAGTGCGAACGATATTCCGACGGTCGTCATATCCGCACTGCGGCCGATTGATCGAAAGAATATTAGCTTCCGACTAATGAACAATCTGGCTCCTTTTCTTAACTGTCGCTCGTCTTTCTTTTCTTTATTTGGTGTAACATTGCACGTTTTTTATTTAGAACATATAAAATATCGCAATTAACGGATGTAAAAAGTATTTACGCGAAATGTGAAACAATAACATTTTATTAATTATTTATAATTACAATTTATTGATGAAAAATAATTGAATTTGTAATAAAAGATGTTAAAATTTTTAGGTATTCTCCGCTTTTTACGCAGCATACTTGTACGCAGCAAAAGCAGGCTTTTTTGCACATGACTGACAAATGAAATTCATGACGTATACAAATAAAGGCAATTACGCCAACTAAGTTCAAACGAACGTTCTCATTAAAGACCTTTTTTCCCAGATGTTATAATTATTTTATAATTTTTACAGCGACACATTTTTTTGCCGTGACAAAGAACATCGTATATATAAGTAGAGATTTTTAGTTAGTTTTATCTTGCTTATTTTTATTAAATTTTTATCCTCGCGCATATTATTCGAGAACAGTGAACCAATTATATTTTAGTGAACCAATTATATTTCAGTGAAATACGAGATATCAAAACGCACAATACATTTTTAAAATAAAATACAAATACTTCAAATACATGTATTAAATCTTCACGCATTGTAACTTAAATATCATTGCGCATATGAAATCCTATAGACATTTCGGAAAATGTCTACGGGAAGTGTTTTTTCGAAATTACACTCACAAGGTGTGTGCAAGTTAAAGATATCTCGTAATCCACTCTTTCCCACTTTTGTTTTTGTAGTCATCGTTCCAGTCAGTTCTCGGGACAACCGCAGCGTAGTAGTTTTATCTGCTTACAGTCCCGTCGATGAGGCCTCCGGGTGAGCTGCCGGACACCTCGAGTCCGGGCACGTCTCATCGGGCGCAGCTCGTCCTTCATCTCACGCTGAGCCTCCTGTCGCTGCTGCTGCCGGCCATCAGAAGGTGATTCTCATGTCGCGGGAACGGGGCTTCCAGTTCTAGTGTTTATTGGTTCGGTGACCGAGCCGGAGAGGCGGCCGGTACGCGCGTGCTTAACCGCGGCAAGTGACGGACGAGTGCGACGAATGCGGGAGGGCCGCGCTTGAAATTATTTTCGTACTAAAGTATAAACTTATACAGAGAGCAAAGAGATATTATATGTATGATATATGAATATATATATATTATATATATTATAAATATATATATATGGATCTATATGATCGTGTAAGTACGCGGTGAGTACGGAGCTACGTCTAGGCTTTTCTCGACTGATCAACGCTCGTGTGTCGTCCCGTGAAACGCTCTTGGTTTACGCCCGCGTAAACCGAGCTTCCCGCGATAAGCTCGCTCTAAACGTTAAAACAAGAGACGCTCAGACATCGAGAAAAACTTATTATTTGCCAATATTTTATCCCGGGTGATCACATCTCGTCGATCACTTTTCGGGGAGAGAGAGAGAAGAGATCTTCGGAATATATTTGTCGCGAGAAAACACACACACATCTTCTTCCCCCGGGAAATTTTCCGGACACCTCGAGAAGAGAAAATCTTTTCCTTTCTACTTAATCCTTAATTGAAGCGGAGTGTTAAATCGCACAGCGCGATATTCAGACGATGAATCTCACGACGATCACGCTGTCGGATTCAACGAAACTGTTCAGGTATGGATTTCTATATGTATATATACATATATATTCTCCGCCGTAACGCGGGCGGCTTTCAAAAATATCTCGATTTATGATTGGATGGTCTATGTAACAGTCTTTTTCGAGCGCTAGTCGGTCATCCATAACTATTCTGTGCGCCGATATATTTTTCACTCAAAACCATCGGATTTCGATAAATATACCGCGCGAAACAATACGTTGAATGTTTTTTTGATCTAATTTGCTAAAAGCGCATTTGCATGATTATCGGATGATTAGTAATTGTTTTTCTCTCGTTGAAAAGAATTGAAGATTTTACATCGTTTAACCCGTACATTCGGTTCGATGTGTACATCACGAGGAAGACACGCGCGCGGCAATTGCGCATTCAGTAAATACACATATATACGTACTCTCGTAAAAAAAAACGATAAACAAAAGTATAAATAAATAAACGAATATATATATAGATATATATATATACACACATACGTACGGATCGTAGTTGTGTCGAGACGCATTGCTCGGTAATTAGCTGCTCGATTGTAAGGCGTGCACGCGTATATAATCCGAGCGCGTAATTGTACATGCGCTCCGTGCGAATTATTAAACAGAAGACTCGGATTTGTTGAAGAAAATCTACACATTTGTAAGATTGCGCCCGAGTGTATGTACTGGGGAAAGAATTGACGCTAGACATCAAGTAGCCTCGAATCATCGACGACGGTGACGCTTCGTGGCTTCTTTTTGCGCGATCGTGACGTTTTCGATATAAACTCGAGTGTAGAAATCTCTATCGCGGTTATATCGCACGGCCAAAATTTAGGAACAATTAATTCGGACGTGCGTGTAGCGCGCTTGTTAATAATGAAGACGGCGTGTGTATCGAATCGTTGTTTTGAAAGAAAAAAAAAGAAAAATTAATTGGCATCTCCGAAAAAAGCATCTCGTGCACTCTCGTGCTCGCGCAAGTCCCCGGTATTCTCGTTGTTTTTTTTTTTTCTCTTTTTTTCGTGTTTTTCTTTTTCACTTCTCGTTTTGCTCATCGCGTGACGCGAGTGTTCGCGCTTGACACGGACACGCTGTGTGCAAGGGAGGTGCTATGCGACGCTTTAAAAACCGCTCTCTTTGAATCTCCTCTTACGTTGTACCTGATCGTATGAATTGCCATCACCGTTCGATCTCAGGCGACGCGGAAATGTGAAATGTTGTACACGCGCCTTTTCCCTGTTAATTCTGTAAATAAATAAATATTGTAGATATGTTGTGCTGTGATCAGTCTGGATCGTCGTCTTTACGGAGAATGACTCGAGGCTGCGCTTGTTAAATCGAGTATAGAAGAGGCGAATGTTGTGAATATTATATATTGTTTGAGTATGAGAGAGAGAGAGAGAGAGAAAATATGTGCGCGTATATATGTGTGTGTGAGAGAGAGAAGGATATGACACGCAGTATATATATATATTCGTACGATGACGTCGTTCAGTAGAATACCAAATGAGGCTGCAGCGATCGTAGCTCTATCTCAAATTAAGTTATGACAATGTTATTAATGTATCATGTCCGACGATTTCACTATGTCAAACGATTTTTATGCATCGCGTGCCGTCGTCTTAGGGTGATACGCGAGTCGATGATTAGGTATAGATAGTGGAACTGTCGGCCTGTATATCTTAATAAATCGAGCATACGACTGCTATTATATACCGCATTGGTTTTTAATAAACATCCTCACAATGCCTCTCTCACCACAAACCAGATATTATATTATACGTTCAATTAATGTTCCCCGAGAAAAGAAGAGAAGAAGAAATGTTTTCACAAAGGTACGTAAAGTATATATTATTTGAATAATATTGCGATACACACGCGCGCACACAGTATATTTATTTCTTTAATTATATTTATAGATTATCAATTTTATACAGAGCAAAAGGAAATCAACGTATATATGAGAACGGTGTGAACACACACTATGTAAATGCTATAAATTTATTACTTTAGTAATGTATACATATTTTACATTTATAGCCGCGCACATCTCTATGAAGTTATAATTACCAAGAATAGTTAATAAATCTTATCTTTTATATATATACTCTATTTCTGTTTAATTAATGAAAATTAATACTCGTTATTAGGTGTACATATTTAATTTTAATCAAACTGATAATTAAATTAATATATGAGAATAAATATATAAAACCATATAATAAATTTCTATGTAAAATATATATATGCAGTCATTAATCGCGACTCTCAATGATGTTATTAATTTTGCCTCTATTGATACATCATAAATTAATTGTTAACGATGTTTTATGTTAAATGATATTTGATGTTTTACTGCATGGGAAATAATATTCGTTTGTTCTAGTAGGCTGAAAAAATAATACTACACGCAACATATATATATAAAAACTCACGCATAAACTTTTTCTTGTATTTTCTCTTCGTGAAAGATTGTAAATTAATATATTAATTTCAAATACATTTGCTTTTAATCATAAGAACAATGAACAATGGACAATGTATCGAATAAAAAATTATTAGTGCATCTCTGAACGTTTGAAAGGGATTATATGTACTATATGTATTAATCTCATTAAATAACAATAATTCATTATATTGGCAGGAGATAGAAAGAAGATAATTCCAGCGTTTCACTTTGAAGTCGAAAGCGTTATATTAACTTTTCATCACATAATTAATTGATATTGATTAACCGTAATTCTTTTTTTTTTTTTTTATCTTTTATTACGAATATTGAGTTTTGTGTTTTCTAAATAATCGCAATCGAATTTGTCGCGGACAAGAAAAGTTTGTATTAAATTTTTTCTTTGCCCCGAGATAGAATCTTAATAAACACGAAACCAAATTCGCACAGTGCATGCGCGAAAATTGCTTTAAAAGTTAATGTTTCATTTTTCCGAGCGACACGTCATACAAAACAAAGGTGTGCATCGATCCTGGCGTAGAATTGCGACAAACAGGTTTCTGCGTTTCATTTCGCGGTTATTTACGCCCACGCGATTTTGCAAATCCGGCATTCAGCCGGGGCTGTATATATTTCAACTGAGGATCGTCGCTGCGGGCGAACGCGCGGTTACGCGCATACATATCGATGCAGTCGGCGAGAAAATGACTGGCGATTAAAAAACAAAAAAAAAAAAAAACAAAACGAGAGAGCCGGAAATAAAGCGAGAGAGTCAGCAATTCACGAAGCGGACGGAGAACAATCAATCAGCTATCAGTGTACCATTTATTTTTTCCGCTCCCTCCTTGGAATCCCAGATGGGGCGTAGCGTGAAGGGATGCTGGAGGGAGATCGATCGTAGAAAAGGGATTTACAGCGTCTAATTCGAAGTTGCGAATCGTCGGATATGTAATCGTATCTGTGTGCGATATGACGAATTTACTTTGGTGCCGTGTATCGAACCGGTGGATCATTAAGAGAGTTAGTGACGCTTATTACAGTTGTTCCATTGTTAACGCACGTCAGGGGGTGAACGGGCAAGCGATAATAATAAATAACTCAACCGGCCGCGATTGTGACAATGATTGCCTCTTCTCGATATACGGACGACCCCTCGATAGCTGTCTGACTACGTGTATATCCCACCGTTACATTGACATTTCGGGAGTTACTAATTATAGGACATTATCGACTCGCAGAAGTTAGATACAGTCTCCTATTCTCCACCCCTGAGCGGCCATTACCGGTACGGTACGAACATGTTCGGAGCATTCCTGACGGGTCCGAATATCAAAATTGATGTTCTATCCGGCTTAATAATTCGCACCAATGGAATTAGCGATCGAGCGCGCCTCACTATTTCGCGTTTATTTCTGATATTGGCTCTTGTTTGCATGTGCAAAGCGCACATGCACTCGCATCTCGTAAGAGATAAATATGATGGTCAAAATCGTAAAAACAAAAAAAAAAAAAAAACTAAGCGAAGATAAAAAATCGAACTATTTCGAAGTGTATCTTTATGCGCTAAAATTAAATATTGCGTGATAAAATGTTTTTCATCAAAACCGTAGCGTTTTATCTCGCTCGTGCAAAAACGAGATACGTCCTGTGTTTCATCACGTTAAAAACATCTCGCGATCGGTATTCACTCAAATATTTTGAAGATTGTTACGTTCCGGGACGCGGGAATCAAATTTTAAAATTGGATAAAGCGATTTTTCATTGGTCCCTGTTCGCGATTGGACGCGCGACGAAAATAATGCAATGGAACAGGAGATGCCTTATGGTTTTCGGATCAATTCGCTTCGGACAGGAGGGAATGTAATCTCGAAAGTGTCTCCCGCGTAACCCTGTGGGAGACTTCGGTTCGGATCTTGTACGACGATGTGTAGGCAAGCGTGTGAGCATCTCATTCCACTTTTCAACTTCCACTTACTTCTTTCTCTCTCTTCTTTTCGCGAACCGTGTCAAAATTCGATTTAGATATCATAATCAAATACGAAATTTTTTATATACGCGTGCATCGCTATCTTGTGATTAAGGATCGATTTATTTGTACGGAAATTTTAACGCACGTATAATCAACGGGAAAATCGAAATAGCATTATTGCGATAAACTGAATTAACATTTCCATCTTTAAGCTTTTGTCGATAAATAACGGCATTAATCAATAATCGATTTGTGTAAATATTTTGTCGGCGATAAAAATTCAGCTGCTAAATAAATTAATTTGCTGTAACGAGGTTTTTTTTTAGAAATTTCGTAGAAAATGATTTAATTTGCTCAATAAAATGTAGTTTCATATTGTGATAATTAGATATTATCATATTTATATCGCTGAAACGAAATGAAATTTATTTTCATTCAAACCGAGAATTAAAATGGAAATACGTAATATGTTTCGTCCGCAAGTATGTATAAAATTGCGTACACATTTGAACAAATATACAATAAATTTTGTTTAATTAAATTTTGATCGATATGTTGGTTTTTCCTTTTATTAACAAACTCGTTAAAGAAATCAAATATTCTAAAACAATTTTCTGCGAATATTCCGACACGATTGTTAAAATTATACTTTTCATCAGGCGGAATAAGTTTTCGCTTTTGTTAAATACTGTTTTCGCGCGAACGTTGGTTTTTTAATTGATTAATTCTGCGGAACGCGAGCGCCTGTTGCACGCGCTGTCAATACTTAATTACGGATATTATTTTCACTTTTGTTTCAAAGTGCGTAACTTTCCTTTAATACCTCGGGGTTTCGTAATACATAGATCGAGAACAAAGCGTTTTCCGTCGCTGTATATACGCGCGCGCACTTATTGAAGCGAAGAAAGCCAGCAACGCGTAAAGAGAAGCAAAATGAAAAAGACGGATGCGACACGTATATACAAACGAGCCAAAGGCAAACTGAAATATGAAGCGGAGCGGAGGCAAGCTGACGTTACCAGAGCTTATGTCACATTATTTTTGCACGCGGCGATGCGCGCAAGCCGAGTTTTCGCAGAGTCAGCAATAAGCGTGATTTTTTTCCCTTTAGGCCCGTGCCGGCCGCGCAGGACCGAGTAGTCTCTCGTACGTCAAAAAAATCCTATTATACGGCTTTGATCCTCTTTCTCTCGTCGGGATGGAAAAGATTGGCGGACTCGCTCTCGCGCGTCTACTTTTGTTCGCTCCTCTCCTCGACGTCGCTCATCGTCTAGAGTTGAATCGACCTGACGAAGTCACTTCACACGGAGGACTTTGCGTGCCGCTCTCGTGCAATCTTTACGATGAGATCATTTCCGGCTCGCGCGAGAGCGCGCACGATATTTCTGAATCCGCGCCAAGTTTTAGATCATTGTAAGAGCGTTATCGTCAGAAATTATGTTACGCAAGGAGGGTTTATCGCAATAATCTGGATTCGACGGAGACGTAAATCTCTTTCGGCTGCTGATTATATTTTAAATAAATGCAAAATGCCAAAGTTATAATGTAATATTAACACGCGACCGGTTGATGCATTTGGTTGAAACATTTTAATTCGAGGTAAGATATATTAATGTATGCTCGGTAATCGTTCCACTTTCTCTTGAATTTAAATTACTTATTTGCAATTTTCTCGTGCAATTAAAATATCGAAATTTAGAAATAAAATGAGATTTTTAGATCCATGTTTTTGCGCATCTCTCTTATTTGTATTTGCTTACACGTTTGCGGTCTGGTGTGCGTTTTCGAATATAATTAATATCGCATTCGTGTTCACAGTTCTATTCTCTCTTTTTATTTTTGTTTGTTGTCTCTGATGTCAATTGCAATTAATAGCTGCGGGACACATAGAACTCGATGTCACAGTTTAATGCCAGCGTACCGTATTATTAAATGATGTAGTGGTAATTGACTAAACTCAGGCGATATTATTTTGAATGGTCAAAATTAAATGGGAACGATATGAATTAAAGCGGTAATAGCGCTCGATTTAATATTTATACGTACGTGTGTCGTGTCGTATGATGCATGCACCTAGAAATGTAAATAGCCGCCCTAAATTCTACGTGATTTATGCTATTTAAACGGATAGACCGCTTTTGATGACTGATAATTTCACGTGAAATGGAAGGGAGATAGGAGAAAAATAAAAAGTTGTAATTATTCCGGCGCCAAACCGCAATGCATTATGCAAGCCACTCAAACGCCGCTGAGTCTCCGCCGTAATAAAGAACAATGTCTGGCTCAATTTCAGTCTCGTTCTCTAAGACTTTTATCACTCGTGCCATTGTAAATAAATTATAACCACTGCGTTGTGTCTACATATTCTATTCTCCCGTTCAGCCACATCGTCATTGCGACTTTATTTCGCTCGATATCGGCTGCGACTTAAAAGGAGACTGTTTCATAATGTATAAATGTTATTTTGTAAACTTTCTTTCAAGTATAATTTTATTTTTTTCTCTTGTAGGATTTATTGTGACTACAAGCAAGAAACTTATTTTTAAATTTGATTAGTGAATACGATATATATATATATATATATGTATATAACTTTTTGAAATATAAATTAGCTTTAATTGTAAGAATTTATGTAAATGTCAGATATAATTAAGTTATAAAAAAAGTAAAGAGAGAAAGAAAAAATTAAGAGAAATCTTCGTCTTTTATACATAAATTTTATTATATATATTTAATATATATATTTATTATATATATTTAAATTCTCTTTTATACAAAATATTATATTATACAGTATCTTTTGTGCGATAAACATAAAAAAATAGAATAAAGTAGAAAATTCTACTAGATGACGACTAGATCTGTTTAGTGACTGGTATTCTCGCTCTTTCAAACGGGAATTAATGACTCGTCTCGAATTGTGCAATTAGATGCGATTAATCGGCCTCGTTTAATCTGATCGTCGGCAACTACGAAGAAGGGATAAACGCATCTCTCCTCTCTCGTCTTTTTCCTTTGCTTTTGGACATGTACTAGACCGAGGATTCTTTCCGCTTCGTATAATTTCTTACTTAGTTCGCGAAGAACTCCGCTGAATTTAAAGTTGCATAGCTTCGATGCTCTGATTCCGCTTGGCTTTACAAACAAACTAACTGTTGCTACAAGATTTAAATGATCGACTTTACCGTTATCGAGCGCCATTTGTCTTTTCCGCTCACAAGAATTAACTAAAAATATTTTACAAAAGTATTTCTTGTAGCTATCTAGAAAGTGAATTTAGTCAAATGCTAACGTCACCGTGCACACACTTTTTCCAAAGTGTGTACGGTTACATCGAAAGCTGTTTGTCGTTCACGTACTGGGAGCGGACGGCGTCTTGTTCCAAAGCGCGACCTTGAAGAACACGCGCGTGTGTTCACGATCTTCGAAGAGATTTTACTCTCCTCGGTAACTCGCGACAATTGCATATTAAAAGCATTTCCCCATATTCCCCAGCCCGTTATCCCTGTCTGCTACCCTCGCGCCGTGTTCTCGCCTCTCTAGGATAGGGTCATGAAATATGGCCGCGCCGCGCCATAAGAGAACCGCCGGCGCGAAAATACTATCGCTTTCCAATAGTACGTTAGAGAACGCCGGAAAAAGGAAGATCGCACAAGGGAGACGAGGAGGAAGGGAGGTGAAGTGGCGATAGAAGAGAGAAAGTGCGAACAAGCGCGAGCAAAATGAGAACGATAGAAAAGGAAAGAGAAAAGAGAGAGAGAGAGAGAGAGGGAGAGAAAGAAAGAGAAAGAGAAAGAGAGAATCAGAAAAGGTGGAAATAAGCGCCATTCGAAGAAACTGAAAATATCGTCCGTTTTGCGGCACTTTCTCGGCCATATGGTGACCGGCATATATCATATTAGAAGCCAATTTTTAACTCGGTGGGGGCACATTTCACGCGATAGTGGCGGTTATAACCATCCGCCGCTAAAAATCCAATGAATTGATGGGGGCGAGGGGGACGGTGACGGAGAGAAAGAGGAAAAGAGGAGGAGGAGAAGAAGACAGGAGGCCCGATCGTTCAGAGGGCAAAAAGGAGCTTGGACGAACGCAGCGCTCGCTGACTTCTTCGTACTCGCCTGACCAAAGGGAAACGACCGCAATATCTTAGGGTCGTAAGTACACACGGACTCCAACGGCGAAGACTGACTAGGCTCTCATAAATCTACGGAGTCGCGCCCCTCCGCGATTTCCCTTTCTTTTCGTTTTTTTTTCTCCGTTTGTTTTTTGTTTTTGTTTTTTTTGTTTTTGTTCAGCCGCTTTTTCACTTCTTTTCGCGTCGCAGAACGTTCTAAATATTGTTTCCGAGGTATCCCTTGAAGAAATGTATAATGCGATATTACTTGCGACCGTGTTTATACGTAATTAAAAGTCGTACAATAGTGTCGATCGACACGCCGCGTAAGTTCGAGATGAAGTTTGCGGCGACGTATATTCCCGGGTAAATCTATTAAGAAGTTCAGATACACGTGGTAAAGGTAATGTTTGAAGGATAGTACGTACACATAATCCGTGAACACAACCGTGAATACCGTTGTCAGCGGTATCCTTATTAAGTGGCATTGAATTACGAGACGATCAATGCGGGGGTGCATTTCATTGTAGAGAAATCGTTTTGTTGCAGAAAAAAACCGAATGTCTTTTTACTTTCGGAAACTTGTTTGAGACTTCTTTAAACGTCGTTTCTTCGTGACTTTTACTTGTTTCGAGCTTCAACCGCACCGGAAAGACGTTAATAATAGCCGAGGTGTGCCGTGTGATGTCGCGTGAAATTTCGTTTCCGATCTTACACAAAATAAATAAATAACCGCGAAAAAAAAAAAAAAAAAAAAAACAAAAAAAAAAGTGAAAACAGAGCTGACATCTTCGGTAACTCGCGAAACAAAATGCACCGTGTCTCGGGGTTTCGAACGCTGTCTAATCTAATTTAGCCAGGCAATGGGATTCGCGCGCGAAATACAAGCGATTCAATATAAAAGCCACGCGAGGCAAACAAGATTCCGCGCAGGAACACTTGATCAGCCAATCCTCCGAGCCAATATTCGTGTTGCAACCCCTATTCGTGTCCGGTGAGATTTGTTCAATCATGGAATGCGACATTGACGCTAACGTATAAATGTGTCGCGCGTTTTGCTCTCGTACACCTATAATATTACATTCTATAATCTCGCGAGTTTCCTCACTTTCCCCGATTCTCAATTTTCCAACGCTGTTCTGCTTTTTGGTACTGATTACGGCACTTTGCGCCGAAAACAAATACACACGGATTAAACTGCATTTAGCACACACACAAATTGTGTCGAGTTTAATCTTAGACATAAGTGCGGTCATATTACGAAATTCGGGCGAGCGCATGTTACACTCGACAACTCCATTACCTATTTACCTACAGGTGCGCGAAGAGCAACGGTACGGGCAAGTGGATCGATAATCCGACCAGGAGTCTTCATCCTTTTCTTTTTTTTTTTTTTGCATAATTCTCGCCGGGAATAGTTCCACCAAGAAGTCAACTTTGCATCGGTAATCGCATCGTTTTTTTCTTTTTAAAGAAAATTGTGTTACGCGTCGTGTCGCGATATGTGTGTATAAATGCGCGAAGTAGATATTTCTGGGTTGTGATTGATGGCTCTCGCACACGATAGCTTTTTTGTTCGCAGATCGCGCGATGATAGCATTTTCAATGTATTTGACGCAGAATGCCGGAGTTAACTACTAATCGCATTAAATTCTGCGACCATGTCACACTGTGTGTGCGAAAAGTGATATATACATATATATACATACGTATGTATATATAAAATATAGTACATACAAAGCGGTAACTGCAAAACTGTCGAAAGCAGCGCGATGGAATTACTTAGCTTTCAATGTATTTTTAGAATGTGTTTTGTATATATAACGCCGCGACATTTTATTTCGTCGTGCGTATATAAAAAAAATATTATTCTAATGCATAATTTCACATACACACAGAGAAATTATTTTTGCAAGACTAAAATTTTAAAAAGCGTTCCATCATCACTTTTGCATACGAATGTAGAAATTTCGAGAGAAAGTAGGAGGGAGAGAATAAATATAAATAAATATTATATTTGGCGTGTATGATGCATGATACTAGAGCACAGCGAGGAGCTCGTTAATCTTCACTAAATGCGTCCCTCTAATGACGGGAATCCCTCTGTTATCTCGTTGGCCTTCCCATGAGCGCACTCAGTCTCAAATTAACCATAATGAAATAACGATCTCACGTTCCCGCGCGACGTCAAGAGGATCCTGACAAAACGGTCTCGGCGCCCTGTTATCTTAGACGGTGGAAACGGCGCGCCGAGATTTCGCCATTACGGGAAAGAAGTGTGAACGGCGCAGGTTATATTTCGAGGATTTACTCTTTAATGGCCATTATACCTATGCGACCGTTTTATTACTACACACAACGAGTAATAACAATAATAACCGTGTGTGCGCGCCACACACAACGCTCGTAAGTTACATAATTATGGGCGACGAGAGCGCGCGGTGCCATTTCGCCGCGGCATTTCGCATAGTGCACTTTGATGTCTCATTCCGGAGGCGCGTCGTACAACTCGTAAGAGAATATATATCGCCAAGTTCGACAGTTGCGTAAATCGTGCTTAGCGAGTTGTAAATTCATCTCGACGATGTCATATACGCGCGCGCGCGCGCGCGCGAGAGAGTAACGTCCCGAATTGCCGATCGACCATATACGGGGGCGAAAGTACTCGGGGAGTAATCTAGATACGGAAGAGCATCTCCTATCGCTCGCCATGTATTACAAAGACTGATGCGCGCGAGGTGCTGCTGCCGCCGGGAGCAGAAAAGCGTCGGGAGCGCGCGTTGCCGTGCGCGCATCCTACCTGCATAACCACGGCATCCGGAGAACGGCTGCACATAAATTTTGCGCTAGCCCTGGGCCGTTGAATCCTCCGTAAACTCAGATTTACTACCGAAATCTGGTTGAAGTCTAACGTGTGTGTATATATCCCGCTTGTGTATAGCGCGCGAGTCAAGCTCGCGCGCGCTCTCGATAAACACGCGAGGCATGCGCGTGTCGGTATGACTTACGATTAGCGGAAGCTTCGAGTTTTTCAGTTCAAACGTCCCGCGGACGACGACGACGACGACAACGACGACGGAGTCGTCTAGTTATATTCGTGTGCCGCGCATCCCTTGCATATATATTCATTACGCGGATGTACCGCGGGGTCGTGAATTCAACG
>QVNZ01025488.1:0-46457 GCA_014825645.1 Pseudomyrmex dendroicus | reverse complement strand
TATATTAGTAACAAATATATTTTTTGTTATTGACATTTATACCAGTACCAGTCAAAATGACTGTAATAGCTGGTAAATCTAGTGTTAAAGATTCTCAAAACTCGATAAACGCGGGGCAATCTTGTTTTAACAATCGAAGACGCGTTATCAGAAATTCTATTGGCATATCCGATAAATGAGGTCAAACAAATGTAGCACGATTATATTACTCGTGCTTGCATTTCTGAAAACTTAACTGCGTATACAAGATTGATGCAAAACGCGCAAATGTTTAAACGATTTTTATTTACATTTATAGTTTAGTTCGAATCTTATGACATTTATTATGCTATCTCGCATAAATGTTGCCACGATATTTCTGAGTTGTTACGAAGAAATATTTTAGATACCTACCTACTGTACGAACAAATCCCAGAAAGATAATGTTTTTACTTGCATTATTTGTTTAAGAGATACATATATATGTAACTTTGTAGCGTGTATGTTTGCCAGAGATACAGCAGCGATATGATAGTAGTGATAACGATGCACATCTTCGGTAAAGCGTAGTATTACTAAATTTTATAAATAAGCAAGTATAAAAAGCAATTATCTGTCGAGATGAAACTCAATTTTATCTCTCGAGATAATATCAAAGATTAATATAATGTAAGATATAGATGAATGTATTAAAACTTGTCTAAGAGAAGACTAAGCTATTTTTCTAATACAAAAAAGTTCCACAAATTAGAAGGTGAAACTACACGCAAAGACAGGAAAATGTTTTGATCTTGTGGCAATATTTATTTGAGAATTTTCTTACATATTTAGTGATAATATGCTATTTCTCATCAAATATGATCGATAAAAATTTTTAATATCTATCGATTATCTTTTTTAACGAATTAATAAAGAGCATAGTAAGAATAAATTAAATTAGTAATCAAATTGATGAAACTATATAAATTTATCGAAAAAAAAAACCAAATTTATCAAATGACTCATGTGTAAATTCAATCGGTAATAGTAATTTGTGTATATGCATGGCTACCATTAATTAAATTAATGTAAAAGGTAAGAAGTAAGGTCCGTAAGAATCGAGCGCAGATGCACTACAACTACTTTTTATTAATTTTTTGAAAACCAACATATAAACAACAAGAAACAGATATTTCGATTCACTATTTTCAGACTCTTTTTTCTCAGTAAAGGCACTGAAGAAGTATCTCTAGAATTAATCAAGTAATTAGTGCACTGACAACTGCGCTCGCTTTTTATTAATCTTACTTTTTTCTACTTAGTTCGCAGCCACTTTCTTTTAGTATTAATTTTTTTTGTGTTATTTTTTTATACTTTTGTTGTGAATGAATCAATTACTTTGTTGTCCAAACGCGATGCCCCCTCACACGTCGAAATTACAAGAAATCATTTTGATAACTCGTTTTAGCATGGTTATCAACGATTAGTGTAAGTAGCGTTCGATGTCCCTCGACTGCGATGGTCTCGATGAAGAGGCACGAGTATTCTTGTTTTTACATTCCACATAGCAGAGATTAGGTGATATGACAGGTGATAGCGAGAGAAAGAAAATGAAAGAATGAAAGAGAGAGAGAGAGAGAAGAAGAATGAAGAATGAGATCGAAAGTTGAAAGTGCCATGACGGAGAGGACAGCGGTGCGCGTCTTTTCATATCTTGCAAGATACTCGATGGCTCACCTGCTCTTTCTCATTCAAAATCGAATTTTTTTTTTTTTTATTTCTATACGTGACGATCGTCGGAATTCGCAACGCAATTTCCGATTTTGGTGCTGAAATCGATCAACTTTTACAAATATACTCTTTTACAAATATATTAGTGCTTTTAACCCAAGCAGTAAACTTGCAACTAAAAATTAGTTAGGTCCATTACCTACGTCCTTAAATTGGAAATGAAATAAGTGATCAAACATAAGTAAACAACATCTTAGTTAAATATATGTACAGATTGTACTAATATTTAAAATTTATCAATTTCTGATTAATTGTTGAGAATTGACCGCGATTAGTAAAATAGAATTGATCGCACTTCTAATTCAATTTTACTAAATGCGATTAATCGTCAACTGATAAATAATATCTGCAATTTTATGTGGTACAAGCACAAATACATTTATTCGCGGCGAGCGCGTCATGCTATCGATAAAACATTTTGTAAACATATATATATATATACACGTATATACATATGTACTTACAAAAGGTTAGCATTGATTGTTATTGAATTAATGATTATAGAGATTTTATTATTAAGAAATCATTTATATTAACAAAAATTTCATTATTTTGTAAGTTGCTATTTTTTATTATTTTATATCTGATTTATATACAATTTATGCTAAAAAAAGATTAATAATGTTCTATGTTGTAAAATTATATATGAGTTGTATAATTTAAAAAATATCAGAAAATATTTTTTTATTAAATATTAGTGAGAAAAACATTATCGATTGTTTTTCCGAAAAAGTTCATTGAATTAAAACTATTATCACACATATAATTATGATATTAACCTTATATTTTTATTTGTTTATCGAAAACTTTTTATTTTTAAAAAGATCATCTTGGTACCATCACGAAATCGCGGCGAATTACGTCGCTAGGATTATTGGAAAAAGAAAAGAAAGAGAAAACCAGGTGTAAAAGCGAAGCGTGAAAGTGTTTGCGGATAAGCAAAAAGTTCGCAATGCAAGAAAAAGAAAAAAAGAGAGAGAAAGTGTGAGAATGAGTGAATGAGTGAGAGAGAGAGAGAGAGAGAGAGAGAGAGGGAGAGAAAGAGGAGGAGAAGACGAAGCAAGGAGATACACAGAATTAAAAAAAGAATATAAAAATACAAAAAAGAAGAAATAATAGATATATATATGTGACTGTGATTTTTGGAGAGAGACTCTCGTGTGCGAGGGATCGACGTTCTGTCCTGAAGGGAGCACGGTTTTCGCGATATTCACGCGATCCTCTCGTCGATCTCAGGAACAAGACTCTGGCAGACGATCTTGATTCAGCATATCGTACGATCGGCACTTTTTTCCTTTTCGTCTACCTCGACAATCTGATCGAGTTTTGAAACGCACACGTCGGGATCGTCGCCAGAGAAAATTTTACTCGCGAGTACCGTGCTTCGTCAGGTTGGCTTCGTAACGAGTATCGACGCGTCCTCGTCGGACGGATAAATCCTTACTCTATTACGTAGAATTCATGTTTCTCTTAATCCTAAAAACCAAAGGCCTTACACTCCTTTTAGCAGAGCTCCGAAAGATTCTAGATTTGGAATCTAGATAATCGTGTATTCCAAAAATTGTGCATGCCAAAGAAAGCTCGAAGTGATCGACACTCATGTCTCGCGCCATAGAAAATTTAATAGAAGATGTATTGTAGTTTGACGCGAAATATCATCGTACTCTGATTCGCTGCTGTGCGGATTCGCAGTTTTTCGGAGAAAACTTTCGCGCGTCGTTTCTACAAGCACGTTTCTTGCAGCTTGAATTTTTCGTCGTAACGACATTCTCGCGACGGTCTCGCGAAGAAGCGACGTGAGACGTCCTTGTAGCTGAGAATTCTCGGTGCGTGACGACGGGGACTTTCTCGCCGGCACGCGAAGCCAGCCTGGGGAGAAACTCATACTAGCACGACAAAACGACTTGTCTTGTCGAACTAATTAGTTGTTTAGCCTTTTCATCGTCGAGACTCCTAGAGTGCGTGCGATGCTTAACAGAGCGAACGTACGTGATGAGAGCGTATTTTAGTAATATTTAAAAAGTCGTGTGTGCATTACGCTGTATCAGTGATGATGTGCGCTGTGAAGTAAGTTTACTACGTAAGGATGCGTCAGTGATGACTGTATGTTGATGTTGATGCTGAGAGTGAGATGATAAAGTGATAAGGATGCCGGTGATAATGTGGTTGGCTCGTGATTCGTCGTGAATCGCGGCGTCACGTTCGAGAAGGGAGAACGGATCGTCGAGATGTGTAGAGAAAACAAGAGAAAGGCGAAGCAAATGTGTAAAAGTAAAATATAAATTTTGTATCGCGGGGCGGACCGGATCGCGCCGCTCGGTCGGTTTGCGGGATCGATAGAAAGTGACCCTGGAAGTGACCTGTATATTCTTACGAAACTATAATCTTTAACCCTAGCACACTGACATAAACGTATTTTTGGAACATGAAAATTATAATCGAATATATCTAAAAAAAAAAAAGACGATGCCAAAGATTGCCTTTGTATTTTGACATAATTATCAAAGCAGTCACGTATTTTTTAATTTAAAGTAAAAAATATTTTTGACAGAAGACTTTCTTAGATGTTAGAGGATCACAAAAAAAATAAAAAAAAATAAAAAAATACAAAAAAAAAAAAAAAACGGAGTTGCCTTGCAGTTGCAGCATCGCTGTTTTTCGGAGTTTCCAGGTGATCCCGCGGATTCGCGGCGGCATACGCGATTCGTTGCCCGCCTGCGGTGTCCTTGTACGTACGAGACAATATTTTCGATAATATTTTTTAACGATCGAGTCGCGAAACACGAGCCCAACGTGTAAATCTGTTGTCCGATGCGTTTGACTGCGCGCGGCGGTGACGACGAGTGCATCGCAGGGGCGTAAAGAAAACCAATACGAGAGCGATTCTTTTTTTTTTTTTTTTGTAACTCGGATCTCTTGCTTCCGCGAAATTGTCGAGATACGGAAAAATCGTCTCGTTAAAAATGTTCCTCGCCGAGATTCCCTGCGGTGATTCCCATAGACGCCACCGTCGCGACAAAAAAAGTGGGCGAACTAATTATAAGTGAAAGAAGAAAAAAAAATAAAAACCAAAAAAAGTGCTGCGTGCATGGATGACGTCTGGTGCGCTGCGCGCGAGAGAGTGCCGAAATATAATTATAATTGACGCGTGGGAAGAAAATGTGTCTCTGCGCGACCTATATATGCGTGGGTGAAGCGAGAGGAAAAAAATAAAGAGGACGAGAGATGCTGTGAACGAACGTCCGCCTGTGTCGCTCGTTGTGCTCCACCCTCTCCTCCAAGTAACGTCCTGACACTCGATCCACCGATCTCGGTAGGATAAGGCCACTTTGTGCCGCGATAAGAGATCGCTAATAGGCTCTTATCAGTACGAGCAGCAATTACGGCCTACTTTCACGATGTGAGGGTCACTTGAATCACCGATCTTCGGTGAACCCTCACAGATCGGACGTAATCATCGACACTTGCTCAACTCAAAGTCGTATTTTTTGTTGCGCCTGTGATCGGTATCGAGCCAAGGGAATAGCATAAAATTTACCGTCAAAAATAATTGACGGATGATCAATCCAAGAGGAGGAAATTACGCTATTTCGAGAAATGTGATGTCACAGAAGAAATTTTATTTTGTATATTCGAGAAAAAAAACTTACGAGAGATGTCAGATTTAACAGTACGTGCGTACATTTGTGATCAATCTCGGCTGCCATGTTGAGAAAGAAAAAATAAACGTTATTTATTAAAATACGTATAAACAAAAAAGTCGCAAGAGTTTTGCGATGACGTGGCAGTCGAGATATGAAGAACATTTTTTTTTATTGCAATTAGATATCAGATTAAAACAGTCACAGAGCCAAAATTCTACGCACGCGAAATGTGACTAATTACAAGATCCACCAAGATCTCAAACTGTACGGAACATTTGCTCGGGATTCATTCCATTTATAGTTTCGGAAATCCCGAAATTTTTCGAACTAAAGAGCCAAGTGAATGAAGACGATGCAAAACATTTAAACATAACATATTTCAAAATATGAATTTTAAAATTAAATTTGAGAAAATTAGATTTTAAAATTCATATACAATCCATAGTTTAGAAATTGATAATGTAACGGAATAATACACACACACTACCTCGTCTAATTTTTGGATTCGTGCAAATAAATCGTTATCCGCCTCATCTGAAAGATCTCACTGAAAAGATATCAAAATCAATTAATTAATGCCTTAAGCGATCAATGATCTCTCGACGCGTTTATTTGTACGTATTCGAAGATTATTCAAAGGAAAAAGAAAATTTATCTAAAATTACAGTTTATGAGACTCGATGTATCCTGTAGTCTTCACTTGCTTCTTTAATCGTAAGTTCCGCTCTCGAAAATCGCGATGAACTCTATTCAGAATAGGAGAGGGTGCGGCATATTCACGCGGTGCGAGAAAGTGCACCGCGTTCATCATTTTATTTCTATTTGGTTTGAATCAGTCGTGTGATGCTTGCGAGGACTGTGTTTCTTGTGGAAGTTTACAATTGACAACGACAATGTGACTTCGGCTACATCGCTTACGTGAGTGCCAGAGCGATCGTGGAGTGACTGAAGGACGATTCTTTTGAAAGTGTATCTAGCGTATAATTGGTCACATTAATGGTTGCTCGATTACATGATCCAAGGTCCCTGCGACATACACACACTTACACACACACACACACATATGAAGAAAAATCATGGCGCACAATCGGTCGAAATTCTTCGCAAAGACGTTTTCTTTCTGCGCCAGCGCGTTCTTGATGCATCACGTGCGTCGTGCACGTTGTATCGCACAAGATCAATTCGTTTGCATATCACTTTAAGACATTAATGTGGCTGATCGTACCAATGAGTGCGAGAGACAAGATTATACGAATCGCCAAGCGACAGTGCCATACAATATCGAGTCATTTCGACTGCTGTTTTCCTCTCATTGTTTGATTTGACTTTCTTCGGAGACGCGAATCGCGAAAATGCACGTGAGAAAGAGAACGTGTTCGCGTCTCTAGTTCGAGTATGCGCGTATCGTGAAACAAACGAAATTCAATCGGCGAAAATTGCTTCCTGTTTTTCTTTTATGATTTTTTCTCTTTATCTCACACAAGACATAAAAAGATGACCCGAAAATAAATTCTGTTTGAAATCTGTACACACGTAGTGATGCCATTATTACCAGTCGTCGCTCAAATACATCAATGCCACTACAAACTCTTCTTAAAACATTTATTTTGTTAATATAACCATGTCTTATGTCTTTTGTTCAAGAATACAATTAATATTGTAGTTGTTTTTTTATTTTATCTGTTTGTGTGTTTTCTAAAACACACGTTATGGTTTTATTTCTTATATTTTATCTTGTACAGAGAAAATGTGATGCATCATCGAGTAACACTTCAAGAGTTTATTTCATAATTAAATATTCATATCGCAATTGAACTTTGAAACGATAATAATCTTATCTATTTGGTGGGGAAGGGGACGAAGAGGGTATCAGATCGTTGCATCGTGCGCTCGTAACACGGCGTGTGTCAGCGTTATTCTTAATCCTTTCTAAGCACCTTTAACCCAATTGAATTAAAGGCACACCCCGTGACACACGCGTTATAGACCAACCACTCGTTTGTCACATTTCCGATATCTTCGTTTGGTTAGTGCCAAGCGAGCGTGTGAAAGTGATCGAACGAAACATATTTAAGTTTATTTCGCCCGAGTGCTATTATTATTTATACAATGATAAATAACATGTTTTTTTGAGAAATAAGAAAGTTACACAATTTAAAGTAATTAAATTATGCGTAATCGCGGCACTTGCTGCATTGATTAAATTATACTTTGATTAACATTTACAATCGTCTTTCACGAAATTGTCGCAAATTAATCAACTCGTGATTTTTTCGCATACTATCGCATATTTTTATTAGTACATGTATAAAAAAAAAAGTTCACAAAACACATTTACATGTTTCTCGTATTTGTCAGACAAAAACAGAAGAAGTGGAAAAGTTGGGACAAGAAAATTACAAATTCACATTTTCGATATACATCTTGGTAGAAATAATCTCGATATTTGCGAGAAAATCCCGTCGTCGGATTTGACAGTCAGAAGAATAGTCGAACTCACTAGTGTCTTTTGGACCTGGTGTCCTGTTAGTAGAAATCGAAGCACGGCGAATCGCCGTCGACGCCGAAATCGTTGAAGTGCGTGGTGCACTTTTGAATCCCCACACACACACACACGAGAGACGTCACTCTCGCACTTTTATTACGGAGGGAAACAAGCATGCGATCGGTCGAGTCAACCACGGATGGAGGCTAATGCATGTCACGTGACGCTACCTTTGTAAGGTATCATCTGGATTCTGGTGAACGTGGGGAACGAGGTCGGGAAAGTTCACCGAAATGGAGCGGCAGGATGATAACGGATCGACGCAAAACGATAATGTCGCAGATGATGATGTAAGTATTAGATATACTTTACAAAGTCGATTTTTTTTTAAGATTTTCTGATCGTTCGATTGGCGATTATTCATGGAAGTGTAATTCAAAAAGATCGCGTTGTCACTGATCGTCAATTTTTATTTCAATTTTGTTTTAACTTACAAGACACACTAAATATACGAAATAATAAGTACCTATAAAAATTATAAATAGAAAAAGAGAAACAGTGCGGGATACTTTTTACGGTCACAGAAGCGCTACTAGTTTAGTATCGTAAACGCAGGAAGGGTCTTTTGATCTCGACGATCTTCTGCCGATCGTCGGCGAATTTGGTCGTTATCAGAAGCAGCTGCTGTGGTTGGTTTGTCTGCCGGCGTGTCTGCCCTGTGGTTTTTGTGCTTTCAATCAGCTATTCATGGCGGACACTCCGCCTCATTGGTGCAAGGTGCCGGGTTTGGAGAATCTGGATGCCGATCGCAGAAGGCGCCTTGCTATTCCTGCGAGTCAGGTGCAGTCGATAACAAGAGAACACACGTTGGTGCTTTTTGCGTAGATTCAGCGAGTCACTTCTACTCAATACATGTTTCGATTATATCGATATATTACACCTGTACAGTTTTAGCGCTAAATCTTGTAAAATTTACTGTTTTACTAGTACACATCAATCTTTTTAATTGAACGCTATCTTATCTCCTCAGAATTTGTTTTTTTCTCTGTATACATGCGTCTCTGTATACGTGTGTGTATGCCATTTGCAACTCAAATTATCTAGTTTCTCTTCGTAAAATCTTGTACACACTCGTAAAAACTTGTAGTTACTTGTAAAAACTCGTGAAAGTTGTAGCACACGCGCGATTTTATATAATATGTCAATTATCCGCTCGGTTAACGAGTATAAAACCTGTCGTTCAAGCGATCGGACGTATATTCGTTAAGGATCGATCCCGCCTTACAGCTCGTAGAAGCGTAGCGAATGCATTATTCATGCGACATTATGCATGGCGCTAAAAGATGTAATGTGAATGCAGAATGACAACGAGACGTATAGCCAATGCACGCGATACGACATCGACTGGACGACGACGACGATAGAAAATTACTCCGTCGTGACGACGTATCCGCCCGAATCCAACGCGTCGTGGTCCATCGTCCCTTGCGACCATGGCTGGGAATACGATACTTCGGAAATGAGGTCGTCTGTCGTCATTGATGTACGTTTTATGTAAAATCACGAAACAATATGTTTTGTGTGAAATTTGAATTTATTAATAGTTCCCGCGCGGTTCCTCCTGTGTGTTACAGTTCGATCTCGTGTGCGATCGCGCGATTTATCCAACTATCGGCCTGGTGGCCCTTAACACAGGAGGTCCTATAGGAGTGTATCTTTTCGGTACATTGAATGACAGGTAAATTAGATCGAGATTTTATTAATTTTTAAATGCTTTTTTTAAATATTTATATTATTGATGTCTTTCACTGCGAATCAGTGATGTTGTCACGTTCCCAGTGAAATTTTCTGTCACAATCAAATAGTGAAATTTCAATTGTTTCTATTTAAGAGAGAGAGTGCGTATTTTGTGTTTCAATTTATTTCGAATTATTATGTCGTATGTAAAATCAATATGTCAAAAGTTAATTTTTATTCCGCACTTAGTTAAAAGAGTAATAAGAAACGACGGTTACCTCTTTTTCGCATAGAATCGGCCGAAGATTATCCTTCTTTACATGTCTGGCGACATTAATAACCGGCAGTTTCCTGACATCATTGACGAACAGCTTTTGGAGTTGGGCCTCCACGCGCTTCATCGTCGGCTTGACGATACCAGCAATTTATCAAATACCTTTCATTATCTGTGAGCATTTTTTATTTGATTTAAAATACATTCGCACTCTAGTACTTTGATAAAAATTATTGCGTTAATATAAAAAAAAAGATTTTTTTTTTTAAGCTTGCGAGAGATTTCTGTTACACATGTGTTTATAATTGTCAGCAGAATTGTTTTTTTTTATTGATAATTCTCTTAATTTTTATAGCTTTGGAACTGGTAGGTCCGAACTATCGCTCGTTCGTCACGGTTATGACATGTACTTTTTACACTATGGGCCTCTGCATGTTAGCAGGCGTCACCTATTTAATACGTGATTGGCGAACTCTCGCCTTAACGACAAGCGCGCCTTTTCTCATTTATTTCCTTTATTGGTGGTGAGTGTGAACTGTTTTGAAACATACATTTGTACATAGGACATGTGTGTATCACTTGTAACATAACAAGATGTTTTGAAATTTTAAGTTGTTTTAATACATAACGTATATAAACGTGTGGGAAAAAACGTGTGTCGGCGATTGTGTTTGTAGGTACTTGCCGGAATCGCCACGATGGTTGTTAGCGAAAGGCCGTCTAAGTGAAGCGAATAAAATTCTCGAGACTCTAGCTCGAGTAAACGGCAAGGAACTTCCGGCTTCTTTTACACAGAAACTTCGCCAGCGCATGATGATGACGAGATCAAAGAGCGAAGAAGAAAGATTGCGATCTGGTCCTGGTGTCCTTGCGCTTTTTAAAACACCGAATATGCGTCTCAAGACGTGCTTGATTACATTGAACTGGTAAACACAAAGCATTATCAGTTGTATCAATCACACCGTACGGTTTTTTTTTTTTTATCATCTTTTATACAATATAATGAGACAGATATACGAACTTTTATCGTAAATTTGAGTTTTATAATCAGCGAATTTTATTGACATACTGCTTGCAAATATCTGGCTCAACTTGATTGATTCTTTTTTTTTTCATAGTATATAAGTTTTATTTACGATCAGGTTCGCCAACAACATGGTATACGTCGGTCTTTCTTATTACGGACCGGCTCTAGGAAACGAAGAACATTTGAGTTTCCTGTTTTCCTCGCTCGCCGAGATTCCTAGTTACATGGCTTGTTGGGTTGTAATGGATCGATGGGGCCGCCGATGGCCGCTCTGTTTGTGCATGGTTATGGCTGGAGTGTCGTGCATCGCCACGGTGCTGTTGTCGTCCGGTACGCGCCGCTGGTCAATTAGTTAATGGCTTAATTAATTAACGAGTAGCAAGACAACCAGTGAGTTGCGTAAAGTGCCAATATTGCTTGAGAGCAGTAATTGAGTTAATTAAATACACGAAGACGTGTAATAACTGAAAGAAAAAATCCTTCTTAATCTTATTTCTGATATACGTTTTTAATTTAAGATGCTGTTCTGGAGACTTTGATACTGTTTCTGATATCAAAATCCGCGATATCAGCTTCCTTTCTGATTATTTATCCCTTCGCTGGGGAACTTTATCCCACACAGCTTCGCGGAGTTGCTATCGGTTTCTCCGCATATGTAAGCGGACTCGGTCTTATCATTATACCCTTCGTGACGTATCTCGTGAGTCTAAACTGTTTATTATATTTTGATAGTGATCGTGAAAAAAAATCCGCGTTAAAGTGATTAACAGTGAAGTGAATATTTAACTAGAATAAACAATGATAATGCGAACGATGGTTTTTAGGGAAAAGAAAATCTCGTGCTACCTTTAGTCATCCTGGGCGCGATCTCGGTAATTGGTGGCTTGTCCGGATTGCGATTGCCGGAGACACTTCATTACCGTTTGCCGCAGACTGTCGAGGAAGGCGAATTGTTTGGAAAAGATTGGACGTATGCCGATTGCATCCGTTGCGTACCGAAAAAGTACGCATTAACAGTAAATTATTACGTTGTCGAATTACGCATTTAAAAACTTATTTCGATTTATCGTTCATGAAACTTTTGGAACTTTCTTTTTAAGACGAATATACTAAGTTGTAGGTATAATTATTATAAAATAAAGATTCAAAACGTTTTAATAATGTTAAATGTATATTTCTTACAAAACTTTCTTTTAATTTTTTTTTGCCGAAAAACTTTATTAAAATGTTTGTTTTTTAGACCGTCTTCGATCGCAACTTCTTATGAAGACTTATCGGTACGAGACAACGTCGAAATGCACGAAGTACGAGAAGGTCCGCTTCGCTCGTCACTTTTGGAGGAGCAGCAACGGCCGACCACGGCGAGTGTTCGCCGTTTGGTTCGTCAGTCTAGCGTAATGGATACTCAACGTGCTTCCGACGGGTCCATGAAGATGACGTATTGGTTTTAGTCTCGATCGCTTTAATCAGTTTTACCTTCTAGTCATATACAAGTCAAAAGTTTTCTTTCTCAGTTCTTTCCATTTTATCCGCGCGCAATTTAACTATTTTTAATACTAAGACTAAGAACTCTTTAAAAATTAATTAACATATACTTCTGTATTTACATAATATTATCTATATACATAAGTGAAGAAATGATTCTGTTAAATAAACTATTTTAGTAAAAAAAAAAAAAACTATTGGGAATGTGTGTGTAAAATATTCATTATTAACATCGTCATAATATCTTGCGGTGACATGTGGTGTAACAAGAAAAGAAAACCACTAAACACTCTAAAATCCAATTTCTACGCGCTTTAAATCTGTTAGCTTATCAGGAATGAAAATCAAATCAAAGATAAAAAAAAATCAAGGATCGAAGTCCAATCACATTAAGCGATTATATCACTTAGACATGCATCTCTAAATGTTGAAAAAAAAAAAAAAAAAAAAAAAAGGTTTCTAAACAGATAGAGAAGAGAAAACGAAACGAGTAGTTGTATTGACTTCGTATCTATACGATGCAGTTTATTCACATTTGGTATATAAAACACGAGGATAACGAGAAAGATGAGAAAGTGAGGGAATTCAGCTCCGAGTGCCTTCCTTTGTGCAGAGCCCGAGATCTTGTTATCGCGCTTGTCTATTTCCTGAACCGGCTCGTCCGTTTACAGACGAGTGGTTCTGTTGTAGCAGCTGTAAGCAGAAGAATCACTGTATGCGATTGCGACACGTTCTCTCGAGCACAAGTTTCGCGCACGGCTCGATTTACCTCTCCAGAAGTCGCCGCTTTAGCTCGGGCGGATACGAGACGTAGATGTAGTGATCGGGCATGTCCTCGCTCGTGAGGGGCAGGTTTTCATCCCCGTGATCGCCCTTCCGTCTTTCCAACTTGCCCTCGCTGTGAACACTCGGGTCGTGCAACGGAGAAGTACTCGAGCGATCTGTGCTCCCGTTGTAATCCACGCTTCCGGCACCGTCCAGCTTGTCTTCGTCCGCGGTGCTGAGAATTCAGTACTTTTCTTAACGATGAGCGAAGCATGAAAGACGGTCTTCTTTTGTTTTTTTGTTCTTTTTTTTTTAACTTTTACGTATGTAGTTTTTAATGCATAATGTCGTTAGCTTTAGTTTGCGACAATTTTTTCACACGTACTTGAAGCAGACCCAAATAATGTAATAACACGCATAGATCGACGAGAACAGCAACAGCATGAAGATGGTCAGCAGATACCAGGGGGTGTGGCGCTGCGGCCTCTTCGTGTCTTCCCAGCGATAAGAGAGAGAGAAGAGTAAACGCAACCGCGTGTATGATAATCGCGTACCTTCAATCTCTTGGAAATCCCGAACAGAAAGATTGGCGAGCAGTCCTGCGATGCAATCGCGCACGAGTATCTGTTGACAATCGCGTGACAATGTGATGGTTACGAGTCGTTCGTACTCGAGCACGGGCGTATATCAGCATGCATAATGATATTTCCGGATAAGGGAATTTTGACGTTTGACTCGAGCTAGCTTTGTGTGAAATTATCGATGGATAAAATAGACACAATGTCACACTATCGTTGCATTAGCTATTCTATGATACGTGCTTGTGCATGGTGATGATGATAATATCGTTAGAAAACCTAAAAAAATAGTCGTATACAAAACAAAGTTTAGTTTTAACGAGATAATAGCCTTATTTTAGTGCGCTGTTACTTTGCGACTCGATAAAACTCACTTCACACTGAGTCTTCAGCTTCTGCAGCTCCTCCGGCTTGCAATTGGATTTGAGCTTTCTCAGATGCAATCCTCGTCGTCTCTGTTTCTTTTCGACGGCGGGCAACGCCGCCTCCACCAAATTCTCGTCGTTCTCCTCGTCATCTTCGTCCTCCTCGTCCTCGTCTTCCTCGCAAGCGTTGCTCTTCGCATCCGGCCCAGCGATCTCGTTGTGGTAAAACGATCTCGCTACCCTATGATTGTGCATATCACTGCTATCATCGTGCTGATCGTCGCGACGGCAGTAACGTTGCAGATTCGTCACCGCGCCGCCGCCGGCGATGGCACATGACTTGTCCACAGGGTACATCCTGGCGAGGCCACGCGACTCGCATGGCACGACGGAAGTGCTGCGTTGATGATGCTGCTTCTGCTGTTCGGTGTTTTCACGCCACACCTGGATATCGGTGTTAAGATGACCGCCATCCTCGTCCACCAAATTCTCGAAGTCGCGGTTGCCGAGCACATCGCAGCGCATGATATCGCAATAATCTGCCAGGCATACCGCGTCCTCCGCCTGACACGTAAAAAGAATATGTGTGTATGTGTGTGTGCGTGTGTGTGTCTATTTTGTATTTAAGATTTTATACACAGTCTTCTAATGAATCTTCGGCTTGCTAATGATATTTAAAATAATTCGTCAAAATAAAAGCTATATTTAGAGATTGCGCTATCTGGAAAAAATTTTAAACGGCCAGCAAAACATATGTTAAAAAGATGAGAGTATTTAACAATGTAACTCTTTCCGTTGCGTTCCGATTTTGTCTTAGTTGGATTCTTCAGATACAATATATTTTTTTAATGGTTTTGTATTATTTGTCACGAATCTGAACAAGGCTTTGCATTGTTAGTTATCATCATCAAATAATTTCCGCTTTGTGTAAGACCTTTTACGACATTTTACGTGTTTCCAAAGCGATCGGAGCGTCACGTGCCAAAACATACATCTTGTTCCTAATTTATTAAAATATCCATTAACCGTTTTTCTGCGATCAAAAAACTAGACGGCAAAGTTTTAAGCGGGTCTGTTGACAACAATGCTTCAAAGTACAAAAATCTTCAACTTTCAAAGATTGATTTACCGTATTAACATTGCTTTTGTGTCTGTTATCGAAGTGAGCATCTAGATGTTTCTCCGCGTAAAAAGACTTGCCGCAAAGGCCGCAGGTCCATTGCGACGGCCTGTGCTGATGCTTCGCCTTTTGTTGCGGACGAAAAATATCTCGACTCTCGTGGAAGGGACATTCCAAAGGCAATTCTACTTGATACTTCTTCAGTATTGGTATCCATCTCTGAAATCCCGTGTAAACAGAGCTCAAAGTCTCATTAAATCTCACTCTTACTTCTACATTTTTTTATATAATCACGATTGATTGTTTTCTTACCTTGTGAACTATCCTTCTCACTACAGACGCTCGGTCGCGGGGGCATGATATCTTAAAAACACTGGGTCCCGGCCATGGAATCACAGATAAAAGCAACACAGCCAAAACCTGACGATAACGTAACGTAACACATTTTATCATCGCTTAAGCGTTTTGTTTTCTTTTATATTACAAACGATTGAGAAATAAAAAATCGGACAGGTAGGAATCATCGATTTATCTTTTATGCTTTTAAGACGTTATGACATATTTTAATTAGAGACGCATTACGGATCGACCGTAAATGGCAGACGTCAAAGTGACGTACGAGATACCAACCTTACACGCTCCGTAATAACATGTACAAGCGAGGGATGCTTTTCTTCAAACACGCAGACATAAGTGTAATACAAATCAATGAGAACGTCATCATTCGCGCGAACGTTAATATTTTTTTAATTATTCCCCATTTGTGACGCGTGTCACTTGTTAATATGATACATGAGGTTTTCCGATTGAAGCAGCTCTGAATTCGCTCAATGAATCTCGCGGATGCATCAAACCCGGTGATGTAGAAAAAAAAAAAAAATACACAGTTACGAATACACAATAATTACCTCGAGGTGAAAAGGTTGGGTCTTCATTCATAGCCTAAATGCTCCGTGCGTGAGTGATCCGGTGCGATGATTACCTGCTTCGAGACGATCCTTCCCTATTGTAGAGAGAAAGAGAGTCTTTTTCGTGTGAATAGTCACCAGCCGAGGGTGTACGTGGGTTGCAACGGGTGAGCACTGCAGCGTCCACGTCGACATGGCCGTCGCCTTTGGGCGCAGGTTTCAGGTATGTATAAGGGTGGTCTTTATTCGAGACAGACAAACAAGTAGATGTAAAGCCTAATTGCGTAGGTTGACGTAAATCAATTTCTCTCTTCACAAAAGTTGTAGATACTTCCCAATAAATACTTTTGAGATTATCGATGAAGGACTATTGAGATGTTATTTGAAATATAGAGCGATGTCTTGCAAGATGTGTATAGGCAAAAACAATATTTAAAGTTAAATTGTCTGAATATGTAATATATATTTTAGTATTGTTTTATATAAATATATATTTAATATATATGTTATATATTGCAATGTAATTTGTTTATACATTGTCTGTGTATAAACTGATTTAAAAATAGCTTTTTAAACTACATAAAATACCTAATTTAAAATAACTTTATTAACACAAGTTTAAATTAATACGTAAAAATGTATATGTACAAGTTAGGTAGCGTACTTTAACTAGAAATAAATTTTTCAAAATCACGTTTTGTATCTTTTGATACCGTTGGTTGTTCTCCATGAGACGATCCTGCTTTGGCAAGCGTCATCGGCGTCGGCGTCAATGAAGACGCGCCGACGCATTCGAGCTTCGTCGGGCTCGATGTGTCTAATGCGCAGAAATTACGAAACTTTATAAAGATAAGATATACATAACAAAATTTGCAGTAGCTGTCTTGCACAATTACGTGTCTAAATTATCACAGTACGTAAAACTCATTAATTATTTTTATTATGTAAGAAAGTAAGTATATTTGCATAATCTCGACCTATTGTGATAAGCGGTGTACATTTGTTACGTATGTTAACTACAACGCTAAGCGGCAAGAAACTAAAGGTGTGACTGTTTCGCGCCTCTTCGTTCAATTTTAATCTCATTGAAAATAAAATTACATAAACCATAACACGCGCCAGTCGTAGGTTCTCTCCCTCTATCTAAATAAAATTAACATATAAATCCCTTCAATCTAAACTTTAATTTTTTTAACAAAACTCTATATGTAACTCTAAATATTATATATTGTAAAAATTTATCTCTAAAAAAAACTGTTCCACAAAAGATCTGATAATATAATGTAAAAGAAAAACGCCAACTAAAATCTTATATGTGCCTTGTCACATTATTGTAAAATATAACGTATACACTTATTTATACATTAGTTATACATTAATTATTGTAAAATATAAGACATAGCATATAAAACAAATTTTAAATATTTTACAATATAGATCTTTGTAGGTATAAAAGCTAGTATAAAAAAATTTATAAGTATTTGTAATATGTCACACTAAAAAACCTGATAAATAAAACCTAATGTAAAAAGCAAAGAAAAGATATGATAATACAGCTTTCGTGGATAAAATATTCCTCTCAATATCTTCTCTAGATTGTATAATATAGAATAATCATTCGTGGAATAAGTAATTATGTGTCCGATGATGTGCAATGTCGTCGACACATATCAGATAGATTAATAACTGGCTTATATTACAACACACATTTCGTTATGTGTGAACTTTGCGCGTAGCACTGCCTCTTGATGTAATGACTCTACTGTTTTATAATTTTGAACTAAAAAAATTACTTATGCTGTAATCTATTCACATTTTCACTTAATAATACTTTTGCAAAATAACATCGTTTTTTTTATTCGCAAAAGTGCTTTGATGTGCACATGTGTGAATTTTTTATATCATTTATAGTAAAAACAAAACAAATTTTTAAGCTACTTATTTGATTATGATCGATATTGATGACTGCATAAAATGCTGATATGTGATATTTGCGCGTCAAATTGTTGAATTAACTTAATAATAAGCGTCAATTCTTATGACGATAGTAATAAGATCGTTGATGATGTGTTTTAATTATCGTGGAACAATGACACTGCGCGCATGTTGGAGATAGATATCTTATCACACTTGATTTTTCATACACAATGCGCATCTAAGGCAACTATAGAAGTGCGAAGTTTATAAACTTAGAAAGAAAAAATATCGATATATAAATAGAATATTAGCTAATTTCTTGGTATGTGATATCGTTAAATCAACAAGTGACTTTTGCAATCATAATGAAACATAAATAACAATATTATATATTTTTCTAAAATTATGTTATGCGCGTATTATATAAAATGATAAACACAAAATGCTTTAAATCATCTCTTTTTTTAAAGGTCATTTCTGTTTGCTGACTTTCATATACATTTCCGGCATTACTTATACCAATGGTGGGGAGTCGCGAGACAATATCTTCATGGTAGGGAGTCGAGAAACGATATCTTGCTTGAAGTTAAGCGGTTTGTTGAGAAACACTACAGTCTGCTGTGAGTCTTGAAACATCAACCACGCAAGCATGGATATGGACGTTTGAAAGTTCGACCTGACAATAAGTAATTCGATTGACGGCGCAGCGAGTTCTCTCGCATCAAAGCCCGCGAGTGTTTCTCGCGACAAAAGTTTATGCGCGAAAGTGTGAATTCGTGAACTGCAATCTGACACATTCTACGACATTGCATTTTCTATCGTCGAAACTCCAAGGTCAGGAATATCTAAGTGTTATGAAATAGCGCCGTAACATCATCGAAGACTAATCTTGAACCTACGATTTACAAAGAAATAAACAAGCAAGCGGTAAAATCAATTATATATATTGTTTTGCATCGATTGATCTGTATTTAAAATGTTTTTCTAAGATCGAAAAAAGACTGGAAAAATTACAAAACTCGTTCGTTTATACAGATACTCTACATTGATCAAGTTCGCTTTTTCGATACAGAACACGCCAAACAATGTGACAATGTTAAATACAAATATATCAAATCTAACAACTGACGACAACTAATAACGAAATTAGACGTGCGATATTTTTAGACCGAAAAGAGGAACGAATGTTTCTCTACGTGCGCGTGAATAGAGTTTAGTATATTGGTGAAACCGGTTTTAGTAAGAACTGGATGTGAAGAATTAAAAAAGAGCTGTGAATGTCTTGATAAATATCTTTTACATATGCAATGTAAAGATGATAATATAAGTTTACATTTTTCACAGATAAAATGTCAAAACACGTACGATACAAAGAACTCACATAGTACGTATCACAATATAAAGTTGATAGTATTTTGTAGTTTAATACATGATATTTTTTATAAGGAAAAAAAAAATGAGTAGAAAACATACAACATTATCAAGCACAATAAAAAATTCTACTTTTTTTTACAAAACTTAAAATCATCATAAGTGTATAAGAGATAAGTTGTATTAACAAAAATTTTATATATAGAGTTTAAAGAAGCATACTTATTTATTATTATTCTGAATATTTAAAAAATTATAAATTTGAATAGTAAAAAAAAAAAAAAACAACTTTGAAGCATGTCAAGATTAAATATTAAAAAGCGGTAAATATTAATAAATAAGTAACTAATAATGATAACTGACATCTATATCTGATATGTGTGTGTGTGTGTGTATTTTACTTACTGATAAATTTACGTTTCACGAACTTTGAACGTCTTGTATTGACTTAATGATTAGAGTCTCGATTATGCGTCGACGACGATAATTATTTATTGATTCTCTCAGAATGAATCAGCTCATTTGTTTTATATGTTTTACTGAGCTGCTCGTGGTAACTCATTTGCTGCTATCACAAGATGCGCTCTTGACATCGATGCCTAGTTCATAGTACGTGTCAAGTCAATTTCAGAACACAGAATATGAGAAACCGATGTCACGATTTATGTAAAATAATGATTTATTTAAAATAAAAACTGTTACATATATTGGACATCCACGGCCGATTCTTCCTAGCTCTACCTATACATTAATTGAATATCTATGTTCTATTTTTTTCTGTAAAAATTTGTAAATATTATATTTACTTAAAATATATTTGCATTCTTATACAATGTAAAAATGAAACATTCTAAATATAAAAATGTTTACTACGCTTACAGACATTAATCTGTTGAATTGATCGTCTATAAAAGTGCTATTGCTCAAGCATGGCGACGTACGCATTACGCAACATTCAGAAACTGAATCGACTTCTGGATGCTGGAAAAAAGACACTTGCTTCCACATTAAGATGTGCATCGACGATACCGCAAAACAGGATTAAAACAGGACCAAAAGGCGAGAAGATTATTCTATCTTCGTTTCCTGATATTTCCTATCCGGAAATCTTGTTACACGAGTTTGTTTGGAGCAACAGCGAAAATCATCCAAATCATATCGCCTTGGTAATTCCGCTAATTCAATTAATACCGTTATGCAAACTAAGTAAATTCAAAAGTAGATCATTTCTGATATTTCTCATAAAAATCTTTTTGTTATGTAAGACTATATTGTCTTAGTAAGCTTGTATGTAGGCAGAAACTAGTTATTAGTATTTTACGTAAGCAGATATGATAAAAATGGACTTAACAAAAGATTATCAGTTTGATAAAATATTTGGTTTTCTTTTTTGCTTGTAGGAATGTGGCATAAATGGCAAGAAGTACACTTACGCGCAAGGCAAAGACGCGACAAGTTATATCGGCAGAAGTTTACGAAACATGGGACTTAAACCTAATGACGTGATAGCAATTATAGCACCTAATTTGCCAGACACAATTTTGGGCCTACTTGGGAGTTTATCGGGCGGATTTATCGTCACAACCATGAATCCTCTGTTTACGGCCGGTAAGAGAGTTGTTTTTTCAAATGTGTTTCATAATATTTCATTCAAGATTCAATTTTATGCACGAAGTGTCTAGAGAATAAGCAGAAAAATATTAGATGTGGGTTATTTATTTTTACTATAAACATGATGAAAATTTTCAGAGGAAATATCGAGGCAGATGTTGAAAGCCAATGTAAAAGCAATTATCACTTCGACCGTGATTGCACCCACTGCATTCGCTGCGATGAAAGCTTGCCTTCCACCCGGGACGCCCTTTATAGTGATTGACGATAAGACTGGTTCTATTCCAGAAGGTTCGATACCTTTTGACGTTAGTATATGCTGAGATTTTATAGTTTTTGAATACAATTGAATGAATTACAGCACCAAAAATAAGCGCACAATTTGATACATGAAGAATAAGGATGTGAAATGTTGACAGGATCTCATAACACGAGGTAAATCACTGTCACCTGTAAAGTTAGACGCGACCTGTGACGATATAGCAGTTTTACCATTTTCAAGCGGTACAACAGGATTACCAAAGGGTGTGATGCTAACACATCGCAATCTAATATCCAATATAATGATGACTCATTACAGTACTTTAGGTATTTTTCAGCCTACTTCAGGTACTTTCAACATTATCTACTATTAAATGTCATTAAATGTTCTTATAAACATGTATATATGATTTCTGCATTATTTCGTTTTTGTTCAGACACATTTCAAGAAGTAGTTCCCTTACTATTGCCATTTTTCCACATTTATGGAATGAACAGTGTTCTATGTCCGCGCCTTCATTTTGGATCAAAGATAGTCACTATTCCAAAATTCGTACCAGAAACGTTTCTCAATGTACTAGAAAAAAGTAAGGTAGGGTATTGCTCGCAATGTGCAAATAAAATACGCTCTTTAGTATCATGAGAAAGAAAAGATTATATAAAATATGTAAAAAACTGTTGAGTTAAAAACGAACTATTGAATATGCTAATGAAACATTTCGATCTTTCTTAGTGCGATCATCTACATGTGTGAACAAAGACAAAATATAATAACGTTTGAAAGTATAGAATATAGAATATAGAATCTCTGAAAGTATAGAATATATATATTATATATAAATTTAATAAAAGAATATATATAAATTTAATAAAGTAAATATCACTAATTGTCAAAACAACATATCTGCTAAGACATGCTAATAATAAAGATCGAAACGTCTCATTAGCAAAATATATATTGAATAGTTTTGTTTCTCACATACAATACTCACATACAATAAGTGGCCGTGCGCATGCTCTATATGATCTTTTCTTCGTTTTGATATTATCACTTAAAGATTATATTTCTTCTGTTTTATTAATTAATGCTTTTATAGATTTACATATGAGAAAAAACTTCTTCTTCACGAAATATTAATTATTAATATGCTAAGATAATATGTTCTTTTCAGGCGACTTCTCTATTCCTCGTACCACCGATCATAATATTTCTGTCAAATTCTTCTCTTGTAAAGAAGAAACACCTCGAGCATCTTCACTTAATAATGAGCGGTGCCGCGCCACTCGCCAAATCAGACGCCGATAAATTGATCGATAAGTTCAACATTGATACCAACGTCATGAAAATCTGCCAAGGTGAGTGTTCGCGGGATCAAATCGCTAATGCGAAGCTCTTTTTTCGCGAGCGAACGAGACATTTTATCGATTTTTTTCGCAGATCGAGTTTCCGGATCGGATCGCGTTGGAACGAAATATATATCGAGACACAGGGGCGAGGAGCGAGGTGTTTGCATTTTGTGGGTTTTGCGAGGAAGCGAACGGTGTATGTGTGCTCAATTTTTAACGAGATCCGACGAATCGGCCGCGCGTTCGGAATAAAGCCTGCCGTACTATCGGGAGCGACGTAGTATGAAATTTTACTTCTGTTTGAATTGATATTGCGACCTGATGCGCGTTCGAATTCGTGAAACTCGACCGACTCATTGTGTTAGTTTGGGAAAAATGTCGGTATTAACCGACAGGAACCATTATTTAATTTTTGTTCAAATTGCTTCCATAGAAACGGACAAACGTGTAACGAGCTTTATTCAGCGAAATTGTTTTCACGTCAAAGATGGTTTGATATTTCAAATTGCGAAACAGGACATGACAAAGCCTGTGTAACGTGTTTCGCATCAAATTGCAATTTTTTTTTTTTTTCATGCGCGTATAAAATTGAATTTTATCTCGTTGAATCTCGCGGTCACAATCACATTTGAAATCGTTCAAAAGACTATTTGTTGTGAATCTGTATTAACGCAATATTATTACAAAGTATGTCTGTTGTTCGATTGTGTTTATACTCTTGCGATAATTCGCCAGGTTACGGTTTGACAGAGAGTGCGCCAGTGGCATTTATTGAACGCGAAATGAAATATTCCAGTATCGGCAAGAACATAGCGAATTGCGAAGTACGCTTGGTAGATAGCGCGACTCAACAAGACATTTGCACACCCCATCAAAACGGCGAATTGTGGATCAGGGGACCTCATATAATGAAAGGATATCTCAACGACGACGCTTCCACAAAGGCAACGTTAACCGAGGATAATTGGTTGAAGACGGGCGATCTCGCTTATTTTGATGAGGATTTAGACTTCTACATTGCGGACAGAATGAAAGAGCTTATCAAAGTCAAGGGATTCCAGGTGAGTACTTGTCTTCAATTAGAGTTCATCTTGAATTTTCATGAGATTCTGATAATTATTTTAATGTACATGTGAGAAACGTGTTTTAAACAAATATTTCTAAATCTTGTGATAATGTTAGAGATTTTATTGTTACTCATAAAATATCGTCGGAAGATTATCGAAATTACTACTTTATTTCCCGGTAACGTTTCGTTTTATTTCCTTAACTAATTTAAACCGTTATTTTCGCCTGGCCAAAGGTTCCACCAGCGGAACTGGAAGCGCTGCTGCGGACGCATCCGGACGTGATAGAGGCAGCAGTGATTGGTATTCCGCACGCGAGAGATGGCGAGGTACCGAGAGCGTTTGTAGTGGTGAAAAAGGATAAGAAACTCACCGAGGATGACATTAAAAACTTCATAAAAGGAAAAGTCTCCGAATACAAGGAACTCAAAGGTATAACTTGATTTGCGGCAACTGTTATATCATTGTGGAATTTCTAATTACTTTATTGTATATTTGATTGCCAAACTACTAAAGTGTTTTAGTAGTCTCTAGATTTTTATATATTTTGAGATGTGCAAAATAAGAGTGGAAAAAAGATTTTGAAGAAAACACAGATAAAAAGATTTAAAGAGATCACATATATATATTTTTTTTTCAGGTGGTGTTGCATTTATCAACGAAATTCCAAAGAACACGACTGGAAAGATTTTAAGATCAAAGTTGAAGAGCGAGTTTAAGTCTTAACGTTATAGGACTTTTTCTATTAAATTTTTCTAAAGCAAGTTGTTGGACAGATAAAAAATTACCAAATATCTCTTATTATACTGTGGTGTACAAAGGAAAGGTATATAGAATGAAATTTTTTAAAGAAATCTAATATAATATATTATATTATATAAAATAGCACATTTTTATACTAAATGCTATATTTTTAATATAATACTTTTAATATAATATATTAATGTATATTAATATATATTATATATATTATAGAAATTTTTTATTCGATGATATTGTAAATCTCTGTAAATCTTTTGTAAAATTAAACGTAAAGATTGTTATCAAATATGTATTCTCTATGTATAGTCTTTCGAAAACAACTATACATAACAGTACAACAATATGACTATACATAGAGAATTATGCTACTATTATAAAAATATAATTAGAGAAAACTGCAGATTTAATATTTTATAAACTTGTTGTAAACTTGTTAATGATGTTAATCTGCTCACAATTTTGAAATAAAACAGTATACAGTGTTAATATGACTGAAGCCAGATTAGAAGCCAGAAAACAATTCTTGTATCTGGTAAATTCTATTCCGTATAAAGAAAACTTAAAGAATAATAAGAATATAATGTATGTTTTTTGTATGTTTTTTATAACAAAAATTACATTAAATATTCTATTTTTATAAAATATATGTACATTGGATATTATATAAAGTTATTTTCTTATATCTCCATTGTTTTAATCTGAATACCACTCAATTTAGTCTTTTTAAAATAAGCGAATGCTGCGCTTAGGATTAATACGAATGTATTGTCTGTTTATAAAAAAAAAACCATACGATTATATATTTTCTTCGGTGGTAGAATCTGACGATAGTAGAATTTTCACCACTCACCTTTGTAATCGCTTCAAATAAACATCTCGTCAAAGGGAAAAAGCGTAAGAACTTGCATTTTCTTTTCGGGATAAATGAAAGCGAGTAAGGCGCTCTTTCGCAATTCGTACGACAGGGGCGGGCAAAAAATAAGACGCGAGGGAAACGCTCTGTCTAACGGCAGTGAGGCGCAGTTTCCGCGGTTGAACCGGATGCTTGCGCTTTCGGAATTTATGCATGCCGGTTGGTCGCCATGAAGTAGCGAGGCTCTCACGACGACGCTTGCAAATGGAGAAAGGCGGCTTGACACTTTTCTATTGTTTCGTTTGCGCGTCCCGGGATAGATTTACCGGACATGGAAAGCTTACTTCTATTCCATCTTACGGAACAGAAACGAGACTTTGTAACGGAAATGAAAAACAAGATTCGGTATTTGTCATATTATACAATCGCATTTACAGCAACGCGTAAGAACAAAACAAAGACAATTAATCAACGAGAATTAATTTCTTCATTCTTTGACATTTCGCGCGTTCATTTAAATCAAACATAATTAATATTTGTTTGTGTAGCACCTCTAGTTTCTTTTTCTGCATCATATGTAGTTATTTTCTAAACAATAAAATTGAAATAATATTTGCGTCTGATTGAGATAATTCTTCACCTGGTAACAATTGTCATTACATACGTAGCGGAGAGTCATTACGCATGTGACACAGACGAGTTGAATAAGCTCGCGTTTAAAAGAGAAAGTCGTCACTCTGTGATACTGGCAAGTTGTGAAGTGTGTCTCGGAGCGCGTCGTATCATTATGACAGGGATAATGCTCCGGGATAAAAAGGTGCGAATGCAGTTGTGTCCCCGTCGGTATAAAAAGGCGGTCCAACTTTTATCTCTTCCAAGTCGTTGGCTCTGACAGCGAAGCACTTCGAAGAAAAAAGAACGCGTCCTTGTCTTTTATTTCATCCGTGTCTTTGCCGTCCCATCCGCGGACGGAGAGCTTTTCGTAAATTAACTCTCATAATGTTCTGACTTTTAAAATCGTGCGCGTGTCACTCGCCTTAATGCGAAAATTACATTTCTCTTGACAATTATGCATTAAGTCTATTTTAGTTTAGTTCTTGCTCTTTAGTTTATTTTCTCTCTCTCTCTCTCTTGATGATATATAAACGTTTTGTCTGTGTATTTTTATTTTACATTTAATTTATAATTGTTTCCCAACTCTGCAATTCCCCAAGTTTCTCTTGGATAGATTTTTCGGATCTCGTCTTTTTTCTCGATTAATTACAGGTGGAGGAATTGCACGAGCGCGCGCTGTAAAGCGAACTGACAATTCTTGCTCTTAGAGATATAAATAGATAGAGATATATTACTTAGATGAAGCGCGGCGAGAGCGGAAATAAGAAAATTTTTTTTTTTTTTTTTTTTTTCAAATACACTAGGTGCTAGGTTTTTTTCGATGAAAACAGCAACGCGAGCGAGGTCGCGAGTGTGTTTGCTTTTTCCTTTTTACGTATTTTATACGAGATACTGCTACAAACACGTATATGAGTTTTGCCACCTGGGAGTCATTCAGTTTGCTGTTTCTATAGTTGTATCAATGTTTTTTTCTGCGCGCGTTTGTTTACCGTGTGAGTTTTTACTACTACATGTACTTTTTCAATTAAGATGATAAAAAAACACACATATATATACATAAGAGCATATAATCAGCAAATCACATAAAAAAAAGGATCGACGCATAGATGTGAAAAGTGTCGAGAAATGAGCGGTGTGAAAACATAACGGGGTGTGAAGAACGTAGACGCGGTAATCAAAGGAAATAAATTGGCGAAGCACAATCCACCGTGGTTAATTGCAGTTTTTCGTATCGTCTAACTAAGATCCAGAGGATTACGTTAAAAGCTTTCAATCGTCGTGTACGTGTTCATTCTTCCGCGTCTCATTACACAGTCCCGGCGACCTAGTTTCTCCTAGTATTTCGCCGCAATCGAGCTGCTACGGCTACTTTCTCCCTCGAGCATCGTGCGCTTTTCGTTTCGCTTTCCGAAATGAAGTTCCCGATTTCTAAATTTTCACGTCCGTCACGGATGCTTCCCCCGCGATTTCCCGGAAACTTCTCGCGAAGGTTTGGAAAGACGCGCGTGGTTGGCGTTTCGTTATTCATTCCTACGTGGACAGCGGTGTGGAAAGTGGTGCACGAAGATCTTGCACTAACGGATTCAAATCAATTCGATTTCCCGCATTTGAAAGTCGAATTTCAGCGAAAAGTCGCGCAAGTGTCGCGAGATCCTCGCGTGTAATTTCCTCACGTTCGCCTATACCTTTCTATCGCAACAGACGGTATATATTTCGTCAAGTTATTCTCTCTCTCTTTCTCTTTCTCTTTCTCTGCACGCGCGGATTCGAGAGTTGACATGTAGCGGGAAGGGAACAAAGCTCCTTGGTAAATGAGCTTTTCGTTCTATATCCCGGGCAGGGCGAGTAACTACGTGTGAGGACGCCTAAATGCATTGCAAGAAGGAGATAAACCGTAGACGTGCTTAATCCAGTCGTCAGTATATTAATGCGGGAGAGGAAACGCGAGGATCTGATGAAAGGAAATAGAGATTCGCGAGCGGGAAAGAGAAGCCGGGAGGCAAATATGAGCGGGAAAGAGAACGAGCGTGCTCCAAAAGAGCTTTTAGCCTGTTCCTCTCTCGCGTGTAAATGAAAGAACAGTCGAAGAGAGAGAGAGAAAAAGACAGAGAGGGAGATGTCGGACGATGAAAAATAGGGAGGTCGGTGGAACAACGTAGAAACCATTTTTTGTCCTCTATTTCTCACTCCTTACTGCCTCTCCTCGTATCTCTTGTGTACATGATACGCGCTGCGTCAACCTTTGTCGACGATGAACGGTCTTATTTTGCGTGCGGCGACGTGGCACCTTTGTACAAAACTGATATAAAATTCGATCTCCGGACCGAAAACGAAAGCATCAACGACGAAAAAAGCCTTTATTCTCTTGTGAATTTAAAATATTTTATATCGTCTGAAAATATATTTGTGAGTGATTCTTTTTCAATTTTTTAACACTATCGGTTTGTATCTTCAATTGAGTCTCTGGGAGCGCGCGTACGCAAATTTTTAAAAAACATTCCTCCATCGAGTTCCTCTCACATTTTCCTTCTACGACATGTATTTTCAAATAACTTAGTTTCTCCTTTATTTTCTAACATCTAAGGAAAATTTGCCCTTTATCGGTCCCATCTAGGAGGATTTTCGTTCTAACGGTAATTTCTCTCATCCCAAAACCGGGGTGCGACAATTTCCCGAAAATTGGAGTGATATTACCTTTTATGTTGCGCGACATTTATATCGCGTGGAAAACGACATTTTCATTCGGGCGGTAAAATCCGATGTTATTACAAGACGCTCGTTTTCCGTAGCGACCCAACTTTACGGGCAATGCACGAAGATACGGAAAGATGATGCGCTACGGTTCGTCGTACTGACAAGATTCAAAGGTGCACGATAAGCACGCGTTACCTTACGACGGCTTACAGTGTTTATGCTAATAGAAATGCTCTTATCGTCTGCTTTTATCTTCTGATAACAGAGAAATCCCAGCCCTCATCGCCGTGCAAAATTTACATGAGCGTGTTTGTACACACGTAGGTCGTGTAATAAGTACTGCTTATTAATTAATTACGTTGTTACGATCCCTAACATGTTTAAATATTTTGTGTACAATGTGTTTTAATCCCAACGTTTTCTTTGCAGTAAAACTCAATTTAGAAATGTGCATTTAAAATGTTTTTCGAATATCACGTTTTGTTTGATAAAATTATTGTCACGTAAAATTATTGTTTCCAGTGAAAAACTTATTACAACATTTTTTCGCTACATTTCTTCCGTCGCAAATCTTTAGCAAACGGATATTGTTTGTTGTTGACAGACTGTTCTAAAAAAGCAAAAGAAGTAATCCGATTTTTCAATCGGACTACTTTGGCTTTTACAGCGTCTAGCTGAGAAGCTTTAAAGGTAACATACTCATCTAATACCCATGTGAACGATGAAAGTGCACCTACAAGTTTTATCAGACTGCTATAAGATCGCCCATTATCGTTCTAATCTTCATCCAAAGTTCTACACGACATGACTTCATCTTCTCTCTCTCTCTCTCTCTCTCTCTCTCTCTCTATTTCTCCATCACTTATGGTACTTTGATATTTAAAGAGCGTAGAAGCAACCGGAGTAACGTCTCTTTCCGAAGTAACCTCTTGTTGAAATTCACTTAGACGATGTTCACGATGTGACACGCGTTGCCGAGACTGACGTAAACAGTCTTCAGAAGTAATTTCATAATGGATTAATATGATCTGTCATTTTATTTGACAACGTGGAGTTTGTGATTCGCGAAAGCAGATTTACAGTTTTATCAATTTTTATGAATACAAATAGATATTTTTTCTAATTTATATATAAATCTTTTTTAAATATTTTCAAATATCCAAGATACATATCCACACTATTTATCAAAATAACGTGGAATAATCCTTCTTGTTGATTTCATGTACATACACACACACACACACACAGCGTAGATTCAAGTAATCTCTTCGTGTCACGCGATTTTAGAAGAATCACGAGAAAATTCGCAAAAGAGGATACGTTTTCGGTTTATTCCGGTATCATGTAGCTCCGTTTCGTGCGTCCACTTTATCGTCGCTCCATCAACTCTTGTCTCGCGTTACAGGAACGCCTGTCACGAGCAATGTATAAAGCGCAGCTGTGTCTCAATCGAAGATAACAGCGGCACGCACACGTTTATGTCGCTGCACTAGGACAGCAAGGCGATAATAAAAGCGACTGGAAAGGCGATACGATAGAAAATGGAGAAAACGCTAAAAGTCCGTTACATTTATTGGTGCAATTTGTTCAAGTGTGCAGTTTCCGATACAAAGGTGAGTGGTTATTATTTGACAACGTCCCGCGCTATTACATCAATCGTTTTCAATTAAACTTTTGTTTTCCTATCGATCTAGCCAATACAAATTAATAATAATGATAAACATATAAAATAAATAATATTTGCAATAATTACAAAAATGTAAAGAAATATTTTTTAAAATTATATATAGATATAGATATATATGTATAATATATATAATATATTGTTATATAATTAAAAAATATCGAATAAATTTAAACCAAAGGATTTTATTAATATTATTATTTTATACGTCATGTGTAGAACAGTTTAACAAAAATAAAAAGAAGAGCAATAAGACTACAAGGGAAGCAAATAATAAAAGATAAGATATGTTTTGTGCACTGACGTTACAATTAAATTACACGATCTCTAATTTTAGCCACATTTTTGTTTTCCGAGCAAATAGGTGGATATACACACGATGATTAATCAGAGCGCATCAAGACGCAAAATGGGGCGTACGAAATTGAGGCCTGCTCTATTCACTAGAAAAAAGATTGCTAAAAACACCAGGGAACCCGAATTGGATTCGCTACCGAGGTAGTGCAGTGTCATTATTAATTTACGAGGATCAAAGGTGGTATCACACGGCGGGTAATTAGCCCTGCGCGATGCGGCAGACAGACTCGGGTAGCGCGTGTAGAGACTCACACAGACCGAATGTAACCCTATGAAAGGTGTGTGAGAAAATTCGATTACGAACTGGCCTGGTGTGTCGCCAACGCGCTGTGACAGTCGAAAGCAGAACACGATAATAAATCGGAGAATATGTTGTCGCCGAACATTCGAAGCAAACTGCAAGATTTTTCGCGTTCGCTGCAAGAAAGAACGAGCGAAAAATAGATTGAAAAATAATTTCGCAAAAGTCGCAGCATGCAATTCGGCTTAAAGCTACGCCAAAGAAAAAGAAGAGCTGAATTTTTGTGCTAAGTTTTTTTCATCTCTCCGACCTCGATACAATAGTAGTAGTACTAGTAATTGTGCGCTCGACACACGCTATGTATTTTGAAATATAAAAGACAAAAAACAAGACACACACACACACACACACCGCTAATAAAACATGGAGTATATGATGGAAAGAGTACTTTCACAGCTATCAATATCGAGCGTTGTTTTTCTGTGAAGCGCGACGTCACAGTCGCGCCAACAAAAGCAAGAAAGATTTATCGTCACAACGTGCCAGCGAAACAATCACGAATTTGTTCTCGACGTTCCCATCCTTCTTTCACCCGATTCGGTCATTTCGCTCTACCGGAAATTACAAGGTGACGGCCCGCCGATTCCTTCCATTTCCGGCCGAGATGCAGCGTGTCGCGTCGTCGGTGGAAATTCGCTTCGGAGCTGTTCGCGGATAAACCACCGTGCAGAAGTGAAGAAGGCGATAACGAGGCGATCGTCCTGTTTCGACGAGGAAATTCGCCCTCGACTTGCTTCCTTTTAGTTTTCTTGTCTTACAAAGAGACCATCTATAAGTGGTCTCGAAATGGCATTTCGATCTGAGATTTTCGAACTAGACCGTTTACTTTGTAAAATTTATTAAATTTTGTTAAAGAATTGATAAAAGATATAAATTGCATTTTTGTGAGATATAATTTTATTTAAAATATCGCATTTTTAAGAGCGCTTTTAATATTCGCTTCTTAGAATAGTATAATAATGTTATTAATGATAACTAATTTTTTAAAAGCATGTCGTTTATCTTTATTGACCCAATTTGCTCTTAGCAAATGGTTCTTCCAAGATTAATATCTCATTTTTACATTTTATTATTTCTTTTCATGTAACATATATTTTCAATTTTAGAAAGTAAAACATTTAATTAATGAATTGCATAGATCATAATGCAAAAGAAAGAGAGAAAGAGAGAGAAGAAGAAATCATTAAAATCTCACCAAACTGCGTAAAATACTAAAGAGATATTTAATTTTTAGTAGTTTATAAAATTAATCAAAAGCTCTATTGACATGTTTAATAATGATAATTGCGTTTATCAATGTTAAAATGACTCTACATATTGTAACTAAAGACACAATGCAATATTTTATCAGTCTGAACAATGAAACTCTCATTATATATTTCATTGTTTCGACCTTTCGCTTTTGTCGGCGAATGCGGTTTAAAACCGACGCAGCCATACCGTTGCCGACATTTCGCTCTAATTGCAGACGAATTAATGTCGCCGGATGAACGAGCTTCGCCGAGCGTTGATTGGTATGCTCAGCACATATCCGGCTTAATATCGTAACGACGACTGTCGGCGTGTAGTAAAGCGGCGCGGGTGAAGAGAGAAATTGATTCGGTAAATATAATTAGAGCGCAAATTCGCCTCTCTTTCTCTCTCTTTCTCTCTCTCTCTCTCTTTTGTATCGAAAATTCGATTAAAATAAATTCCGTACGTGAACGAGACTCTTCGCTCAATTTTTAAACTCGCACAAGGCCGACGAGCTGCGAAACATATCAACGTACATATTCGTGCTTCCATGTTTTTATTGTTTCTATTTATTTCACTGTGTTATTTTTGCACGATATTTATTCGAGTATACGAAATAAAAACACGCACATGTTATATTTTCCAGAGTTTTAAATTTATTAAAAAAAAAGTCTATATTTTTGAATTTATTAAAAAAGCTTTTATATTGTTCAAATGGCGCGATGGATACACCAAGTAATAAATTTTTCTCGACTTTCTAATATCGCGAATTACGTGTGTGCGCTCGCGTTATATATTTATTATTCGTGCAAGCTGTTTGCCGCGGGATTTTCAAAGGAACGTCACGCCAACACGCGACGACAATGCATTATTCCGTGAGCGCAAACACGTCCGATTCTTTTTACGAATTCATAGTATTCGCGAAACGAACGGAGATCTGATGTCGACTCATATTAAATTCTCTTCCGTGTCGTTTGTTTGTCGGGGGAAAAGTTGGACCGTGTCGCTCGGCCGGTGCGACGCAGTCGCGGGCGAGCTTTAAAAGGTAGCCGTGACGTCACGGAAACGACAGAGATCAGAGAAAGAGGACGAAGGGATGAATAAATTACGAGGGCGCTGACACGCTGCCGGTGAGATGAGTGGGCGAATGGCAGCTTGAACTATTTTTGAACGCATGCAGTCTTTCGACTGAATGGCGAGTGTTTGCCCTGGTTTTTTTTCAATCCACTTGATTGCCCAATATCCCTTTAATCACTATCATTCCTTGTTATCGCGTATCTTTTGAAAAGGGAAAAACGAATAAAACTACTACAGAATACGAAACATCGAGTCTGTTCTATTAAGTGCGAGTCGAAAGAAATGTTAAGCTTTTATTATAATTTAATTTACTGAAATGCATTAACATCCTCGAACGGGAATAAACATTCGTATTTGGTTACGTTGAAAAATTGAACACGCGTGATTAATAAACATGTTGTTGTCAGCATTCAGCGTGGATTCGCTGTTTCGTGATATGTATATGTAATATTTCCAAATATTTTTAATATTTTTGCCATTTTAATTAATAGTTTTTTATTGCCGTTTTTCGGGGTAGATTTTACGTTTGTCATTTATTAAACGCATTGTTTAATTAAACCAGCATCGACGCGCGATCAAGTTGTTTTTTCATTATCTGTGTTTGATTGAAAGAGATACGAAAATGGTTGGCAGGTTGCACGTCTGTTTCGTTGTGCACGAAAAACGCGCGGCGCCAGAAACATGCGACGTCGCGGCGCCGTCCTTGTTTATCCGGAAATCCAGTCGAGCTTCGCTCTCGTCTTATCACTGCGAGCGGCTACTTTATGGATCATTCTGTTACAGCGGTTACAGTGATATTGCGAACGCCGCAATGCCACGCTGGAAATGTAGAAAATTTTCTGTTACAATAACGTTCATTATTTTACTCAGAAACTGATTTAATATTTCGATAAATTAAATAATACAAGTTTATTAAAAAACATTAATCTCTTTTACGTAAGCAAAACAACGGCTCATTTTATTGAATAAAATGTATTGAATTGCGTGATGGACTTCACCTCATAACGTCGATAAATTTATTTATTTATACGTTGTTCAGGTTGAATTGCTACTCGTTTAAATTCCGCTCACGGATAAATAGCCTAAAGTTTACATTAATGCGTGCGTGTTGCAGCACGTATTTCGCGCGAACGTTTCCTGACCATCGCGCTAAATCACGAGTAATGTGGTCGTCGTGACTCACCCAGGAAACGTTATCCAGGAAGCATTTTGTATCCTGAAAGCGCAGTTTGTTGCGTTGTCACACGTACCCGCGATCCTCAAATGCGGGTAGTTAATCCGCGCAAATCTGATTTCCGCGTATCGTCGATTACGGGATATACTGCTTTGTTTCTAAAATAACAGTTTGTACGAAAACTCGTCTACTTAAGAATTTTGAAGGTCACGAGGAGCAAGACAAATATAACAATAAAGAGAAAGAGACAGAAAGAGAATAAGAAGGAAGAGAGAGAGAGAGAGAGAGAGAGAGAGAGAAAGAGAAGAATAAGATAGAGGAGAGCTTCTCCGCGTGCAAACTTCGCCGCATCGCACCGTCGTCGTTGGCATAATAATTTTCTCATATTCATATTCATAAGTACTGCATGCATATTCACAATAAATTTCCCAGCGGGAATCGCTGTACTGGAAAGTGTAAATTATTTCGTGGCAAATTGAAAGCTGTCTACGTGAATGTGTGCGAATGCGACTTCGTCGTTTCGCAGGTTTGTCGGTGTACGCCGAGTCGTTCTCACACAAACTGTTTAAGTTGGTCTGATGAGAAATTGTCAATTCCAGCTTTTCGCATACGATCGGACCGCGTTTGCAGACTATATGAAAGCGCGAAGTGCGACAGAGTGCTGATTAAAGTTACGCTAATTATCTTACGGCGCTTAATTCAGTTTAATGCTGCAAACAAATAATATCAAATATGCGCAAACAAATTCAAGTACAAAAATATGAACGTCACATTGTGTTTTCGCAAAGAATTGTAATTTTTTAATTCTCGCTAAAAAGTGCCACGACAAGCTAGTATACTATTTCTGGATTAACGAGTTCTCGCTGTTTGTTTTGTGTCTTGTGCACATTCGTTCCATTTTCGAAAACGAATGATGCGATAAATTTTGTTACATGCCGGGTGACATGAATCTCCGAGAAATCTCTGTTCTGATATACGTATCGCTGAATCTTGCCGGCACTAAAGCAAATCCCTTTGCAAGAGACCGGTCGCATTAAAGCCCGTAACGTATCGAACGACTTTCTCTAAATAACTTGATTTTCCGTTCGACTAACGCGGTATAGAGAGTCTGTATCGAATGATCGATTATCGAGAAAATCGATTTCAATCGTGCTTTGCATATGAAAATCATTTTACAACGACAAAACGAAATACCGTCTCTTTATCATTTAAAATTTTCTTTATATAATTACATATAAAAAAATCTAATAAATTTTTACTTATGATTTTTATTCAAGGTTCTTCATATTACAGATTTTTCAATATCATCATGACATGGTAAAATCCAAAGTTCTTGACCTAAAAATATATAGATACAGAAGATTTCTTTTTGAGAACTGTTTTGAGAATAAAAAGACTGTTATTTTTAAACAATTTCTAATCCTAATACGTTTATAATAATATATAGGAATTAAATACAATTTATTCGCAATACAAGATATCACAGTGTCGCGTTACATGTTGTGTTAAACATTCGTTTTGTCATTGTCAAGCAACATGCCGATTTCGAGATAAATTCACGAAAATGTCCGAAAACATACATACATCGCTGTCGAAAATTCCAACCCGAATCGTAAGTTGTTTTGCGATAAATCCTAGAATAAAAAGTCGGGCCTGTTTTCCGGCGCTCGTCGGAGATGTATCGTCTGTCTTTCTCTCACTCGTCTCGCTTTGTCGGCTGTCGTCGTTAGTCTCTGTCGTTTCTGCTGACCAGACCACTACCACTTGCTTCGTTCATTCGCTGTCGAAGCTACCTTTTTCTCCTTGGCAGAACGGCGAATCGGGTCCAGCGTCCATTTCTTGCTGCGGGGATAGTCGGAGGGTACGAAATTTTCCAAGACAGTGCGCTTGTCCGCGAGAGAGACAGGATAACGCGGCTGAGTGAGACAAGGCAGATCGAAGAGAGAAGAGAGGGTGGCGGGAGTGAAATGACGCGAGTTGAAGCAGGAGAAGGCGAAAGCGGTGGTCCGGAATCGCGAGCAAGAGAGAGAGAGAGAGAGAGAGAGAGAGACGGGATGAATGAGATAACTGAGATACAGCGAATTGAGAAAGAAACAGGAAGTATGCTGCTATTTTGTCGCAGAGCAAGAAGGGAAGAAGAAGATAAGAAAAGAAGAAAAGACTATCTACTCCGAAGAAAGGAAACATTAGTGCGGAATGCAAAAGAGAGGGATGCGTGGAAACACAAAAGAAAGGAGTAGTCATATTGGAGCAACGAGGACAATTATAGGACCGCGAGTGTGTGTAACAAAAGAAGACAGAGAATATAAGGGAGAAACTACGCGAAAAGCTTCCCGAATCGGATGAACGAAGAACGCATCGTTCCGACGAGTGCGAGGAAGACAAAAAGCCGCGAGAAGTTAGGGGGATGAATTCGCAGCTGAACGCGAGAAAGGGGAAGAAAGAGAGAAGGATAAAGGAACAGAGTGAGAGAAAGAGATGAAGAGTGAAGGAGAGAGTCTCGTGAACAAAAGAGGATGCGCTACCTCGCGAACGATGAGGGGGGAAAAAGCTCGTAGTGGGGGAGCCAGCTGCCACCGCACAGCTACACCCTCGACGACGATCAAGGCGGACCCTCAGTCGTCCGCGCACCCTCGAACGGCTGGGCTAATCGAGCTTCGGTGGTGAATAATATTCTCGTTTCTGTCATCGCTGCGAGCACCGGTCTGCAGCAGCAGCATCAGCAGCTGCTGCTGTTGATCCAAGGCACGTCACACTTCGTCCGCTGACTCCCGACTTACGACAACGTTTCCCGCCGACGTCACGGGCTGTTTGCAGACATTCGACCCTTGGCGATCGACCAAAAGGTGAGCGAGCGTCCAGCTGGAAAGCCGAAAAGAGATCAATCGAGACGTCCGTTCTCACGAGACTTTACTCGTTTAACGGTCAAGCGAGTGCTCGATTTTTGTACGGTTGATTGAAAGCCCATTAGATCGGTCAACAGCGACATTAAACGTATTAGCGGTCTGTTTAGCTCATCCAAAGAAAAGCCACGCGTTCAGAACGAAGATAATATACTTACGTATGTTGGAGTATATTATAATTTTGCTGACTTGAGGAGTTTATTTAAATTTTCTTGCGCAAAGGCGTCGAGGGTTGGTAATCTGAGAAAGTGTACTTTGCGTTCATGTAGGTATGCACATTACGCAAGAAAATGATTTTTCGGTGCAATATGAGAAATTATTTTAACCGTCATTATTTTCTCCTGTACATGTGGAGACTGTTATTATATCTAGACACACAAGAGAGATATTCTCGAGAGAGATCACGTTAAATTTGGAAGCCTCGTGCTCCGAAGCTCATGAATGTCACGAGCTAATCGATGCCAAAGTTCAACAACGAAACATAGGCATTTATGACGAATGAATTTCATTCCCGCCGTCATTGAGGGAAATCAAGTATCAAATTAAGCGGAGGCCTGTGTGAGGCGCCTCATTATTTGCTCGTTAAATTTGGCACTTGGAAATCTTGCCCGATAGATTACCAAGCGCCAACAGAGAGCGTCGCACTTGAAAATGAATTTATCAGCACAAACACACATACACACAGTTCAGACTGCACGCGGGAGTAATTGTCGCTTCGTTAAGAACTTGTTGGGTTTTAATTGTCGAAATATCCGATCGGACGGTCGCTGAAATTGGCGTGATGTAATTTTTGTCGAAACGCGAGCGAGACAGTTAATCGAGTTTATTAAGGACCGTCGCCGGTTGGATATCGATTCGACTAATTAGCATGGGCAGCGCGTTTCATTCGGTCTTGAGATGACAAGCATGCGTACGTTTCTACTTGTTAGTGAGCTATTTATTACCAACTGTACAATAGACGTACACGTGTATATAAAATATTTATTAGGTGTATTTATATTTTACTGCTTGTAATAATTTTACACAATATATGTATATGCATATATACTCCAATTTAATTCTCTCTCGTACTTATTTCTTCGTCATATAAATAAAGTGTAATAGCATTCTGCGACTAAAAGATCTTACACAACTATCAACTCACTCTACGTCAACTTATGTAACCAAACTTATATAAGTCTTTGGAAAGATATTTCTGTGATTTCCACTGAAGAAAAAAAAACACCAAGCTTTCTCCTCAAAAGAAGTTCTCGTAAGCTTATTATAAAAATGATTACCGGTAACAAAAATTAGTAGCCGTTAAAAAGTTAATAGCGTTTACGGCGGTGAAGATCGGGGGAGCATAAAACGTCGTCGATAAAATATCTCTCTCTGTCTGGAAATGAAGTTGCGACAAACGGGGGAGAACGCGCGTTTTTAAGCAGAGGCGGTGTGTAGCACGTTCGAGGAGCTCGCACGAGGGATATCCCGAATGTATTTGCGTTGCTCGCGGTAGCAGAAAGCGAAGTTAAAGAGGCGGCGCTTTTTTCCTCTTCCTCCCACGATTTCCCTCGCATTCGTGGTAATCGATACCCGATCGTCGAGACGTAACTCACCTTGTCCGATTGTTCGCAAATGAGAGAGCCGTGTTACCTTTAATTTCAAATTTGTAAGAGAGTTTGTGAAAACACCTATTATAAAGGTACTTAAAGAACACAGAGTTTCAGGTTGGGTTACGAGGTGTGTGTTCGACTAGTTTTATTAATTCATTAATTTGTTAATTTTTCATAAAATAGAATTTTCTAAATTATTTCTTAAAGTTCTTTTTTTTTGAGAGAGAACAGAGTTAGCGGGTCATGAATTATTGACAAAATGTTGTTGCAATGACGTTTGCAGTCGAGCGTCACTTCCGTTAACGCCAGCTCGATGCTGCGTTTTTAATCGATACCGTTGTATCGCTACTGCATCGCTGGAGTCATTCCAAAGGGACATCGGTCCCTGAACACACGGGAGGAGTCTCCATTACGCAAAATGGATAAAACGGGAATAATAGGGGCACGCGAACGTCGCAAATAATTTACTGCGCGCTTGTTTATCTGTTGCTACTGTAAATTGGATGCGCGTTCGTCGGGAATAGTACAAGACCTGGTTGTTAACGTGTCATCATCACGAGATCTCACAATGTAAGGGAGAACGCGAGAGTGCGAAAGAGAGAGGTGAGAGAGGGAAAATAGATGTGTTTTGCAAAATAAAGCTGTTTTTTTTTTCGTCATTTAAGTTTCTGACGTTTTCCATACAGGTGGAATTTGTATAAATTGCGTTTCAATTTGGGTCAATTAGTTATCGAATATTAGTCAATTAGTTTTCGAAATGTATAATCTTTTTTTGAATTAAGAAACAAAGACGTAGGTATATTTAAGAAAATAATGAAAGTGTGAGTTTTCGACAATAGTAATTATAATCGAGTTTTTGCAAGACTATGTGTCAAATTTGCATTGTTGAAGTGCTTCTGTTGTAAAATATAGCTATTAAACGGAAAATTAAAATTTCGTTTTTCAAGTTCGAATAAAAGTGACGGAAATCGAGATGAAAGAATTCCCGATCGGCACATCCCGGAGCTTTCAATTCTAGTCAATTACCACGATTGTTGCGACATTACGCTTTGTTTCCACATTTAAAAAGAATTCGTCTCGCTCTACGGGCCTTACGTTTCCCTCAATGACGAAAGAATCGATACGCGCTTCTCGCTCACGCAATCGAGCTTGTGGTTCTCCTGTAAATTTCCCGTGTAACGAGAAAGAGTTAACGAGTTTTCTGCACGACACCGCTATCTCGTGCTCTCGTTCTCATCGACAGATCCGCGAGATCCGCAAAATTAATGATTATCTTGATACTTTAAATTTATTTTAACTTATTCTGTAAGTTGTAAAATAGTCTGGTTTACCGGAAGAAGGAGAGAAAGAGAGAGAGACGGAGAGAGAAAGCACATGTAATTTTCTTATCCAAGTACGCATTGCAAAAGCAAAGTTGCGAGTTCCTCTCTCGCGAAGACAGGTCGCGACTTCCGCCGTCGCGGTTAACTGTCTTTCGTCATTACTAGTTTCTAAGGAACGACAGCTTTCCGTGCATTCAGCATAGCTCGCTTTCTGTTCCAGTTTATACGAGTTTCGCTTCGTGAAATGTCTGACGTATTATAAATCATATCTCGAGACGTCTTCGAAACGTCTTTACAAGAAACTTTTCATCATTTGGTTGTGTGTTAATAATTTAGAAATTAATTAGTTCATTTAGTGATTTTATAGATGTGTACATACGAGAAATATGGGTGTGTGTGTGTGTGTAGAGTTTATTGAAAAGTTAAACTACCTGAATATTTCTAGTAATTAAGCTGTAGTAATTAAGCATTTTGTTTGGATTTGCGGATTTAATTTAATATTTGAGAAAATATCTCAAAACCGCAGACAGAATAAACGGCGAGTTAAAGATTCGCAATAAAATGTTGAATGTGAATTATTACGCTCTATATGCTCTCTCGTTTGAATTTTCCGAAACTATCGTGCAAATATTATTCATATCGAGCGAGGTAAATCGATCCACACTGCGAACACAAACGGTTGTTGCTTCGCGCGATTACAATTTGCATAAATATGCATTTACAGATAAAATTGCGCTGCTTAATTAATGTTGCTTATCAATTACATGAGAATCATATCAAGGAATTTTATGAGAAAAAGTCTTTTTTCACGCAGACAAAAAAAGGTGATTCGTCCGTGGACTTTCTCCAACCTTCTTTTCTCAAAAAATTATATTAATTGTTTTAATACTTTGTTACTTTAAATATTTTCAATCGATAAATTCGATAAATTCGATAAATTCGATTGGAAATTTTTAAAGTAACAAAGTATTAAAACAATTAATACAATTTTTTGAGAAAAGAAGGTTGAAGTAAATGTCCACGGACGAATCATCCCCTTTTTTGTCTGCGTGAGAAAAGACTTCTCATAAAATTCTTTGATATGATTTTCATCTAATTGACAAGCAACATTAATTAAGCAGCGCAATTTTATCTTGCGCTCAACATATTTCCAGCATCGAGTATACAAATAAGCACGTAGTTAAATTCGACTGAAAGAGACCGACCCGGAAAAATCTGAAAGGTGTAGATTCGAACCCTGCTCGCAGCCCCTGCACTCAGGCTGCGAGACCACTGAGCCGGTCCAGAATAGGTTTACTGCGAGCGGTCTTTTGTCTTCGCAGATGTGTCGGATGCGCATTATTATTCTTCTAAGCCATAGCTATTTGTATCAAGTCAGAAGAAATGCTTTTCTTCATTCCTTACACCTGCGAATGCGCTCTCGAGGTTGGTCTATATAACAAAATCCGCAAGTAAATCTCTCATGATGCCGTAGTTGTTGTGACGCAAAAACACATTTTTTTTTTTCATAACATCGTCAGTTACTTCGGGAAACAAGAGAGAGATTGATATCTTTTTTTTTCTGCGGATATTTGATATAACGTGTGACAATTTATCAAGAGAATTCTATTGTACGTTTTTTATCGTTCCGCGCGTTTCTTTTGGCGCAAAAAACTTCCGATATCAATTGAGTTCGTTCGAGAATAATTAATCATCATCCCTCGCTGCAGAAATAGACGGCACCGGTGAAGAAATTTCATTAAATCACTTCGGAGATCTCGCGTTTACGTCCTTTGTGCTCGAAATGTTCGCGAAATGTTGCGAGTTGCGCACAGCTGCAACTTCCCTGGTAAACGTGCGCAGTTTGACTAATGAAGTATTCGTACGAGGCACGAATCATAGACGTGGATAACCTCGGCTTTGCTGTGGAGAACGTAATTCGAGATGTACATGTTACATGGAGATTACATGGTTTCCCTGCTCCGTGCAAAATTTTCTGTACAATCCGGCATGGAAATTCGATTACCTCTTTGTTTACTGAAATGATTAACGACGCAATCTAGCGTACGCACAGAAACATGTACGCGTTTATAGCACTCGTATATATACATCACAAAGGAAGTCGTATTAAAAAATAAATTAAAATGTGTCCGAATATCTACAATACATACAATACATACAATACATATGAGATGTAATATAAATGAGGCTATTATAAGGCTGATTAGAAAGACGTTAAATGATTCAATTCATTATTACAATAAGTTCAAAATAAAGTTCACTCGGTGTAACTACTAATGCGTAATTCGTTCGAGATCGGTTAGAAACTCGGCTATCGTATGTGCAGAAATAGTTGGCAAACTATTTCCTGTCCCGACAGTTTCCATGACGTAGTTGGAGCCCCGAAGGTTCGTATCCGGGATGCTTAAGTAGGGACAGTGACAAATGAGCGATTGATCGCTCGCGCAAGATCCGTGACACGGCTAATTCGCCTTATCGCTAATGATCGAACATGACCTCGAGTTGAGAGTTTAATCTCGCTGCGAATTAAAATGAAATTTTATACCGACGATTTTGCGCACGCATCGGCCGCTACGTAATTTCGATTTTCGTAAACGTGCCGCACGTTTAATGCTCACTCGATGAACGCGGTAAAACTTATTAGCATATTGTTAACGAGTTCCTACGCGGAGAATGAGAATAACAATAATTTTCGCAAAATCTGCGCGTGAATGAAGCGAAAAATCTCGTTCAATACGAGATAAAATATTTCTCTTCAATAAAATAATACAAAATATATTATTTTATTCATATCTTAATGAGAAAAAATATACATATTACCTATTCCATTAGAAAATTTTTATTACAGGTATATCACAATCTTGTAAAAATTAAATATTTAAATAGCATATTTAAATAATAAAAATAACGTGAAACGTTACAGACGTTGTACAGTTTTTTTTGCCATTTATCTCATTGAATATAATGCGCCTTTGCCGTCAGAATATCTATCGTTTTAATGTCAAAAGAGTTACAGAAATTTGAAAAGAATATAAGTGTTGATTACTTTTGTGGGAGGGGGTGTGATATCATTAACGATCAAAATGAAATACGATATTTAGGGAGTAATCGTCGAAATTACGCGGGAAATGTTGTAGAGTATCGTGTTGTGACCGCTCATCAACTCATCGCGGAGTTTGCGGAGCACAAAAGCTCAAGCACTTATAACTACCCTTATAAATTCGCTTCCGCAAAACCAACCGTGCTAATGATAACATCCCACATTGCTCTTCTTCATTATGGTTGATTTTATTGTAAAAAACACGTAACTTTTTTATTCTCAAAGCTCAAGCCCCCACTAGTCTTTGTTTCCAAATATCGTTTATTTATAAAAACAAAAAATAAAGCAAACTGGCAATGAGTAGCAAACACCCGGAGTAGTTTTCTAGGATTATAATATTTAAAGACCACGTGACATTTTCCTTTAAAACCTGCTGACCGGGACACCGCTCTTACGAGATTATTATAATGTGTGTCACTTTGTCAATGTTTGACCGCGTGCCGCATAGAAGTCAGTTCTAAATATTTATGCATCATCCGCGTGCCTCTGCATTATGCATGGGACGTTGTATAACTCTTATACATAAGCACATACACATTGCGTGCACGAGCGGAAGGCTCAGAACAGACGAGACAGGAAGATAAGCCTATATTAGATAATTTTCATGTCAAACGTCTGCCGTGTATAACGTCAAAGTGTCACACGATAGACCTGTCTCCCGAAGATAGGGGTGAATATTGCGCTGTTAATAGTTGATTGAATAAAACATTTTGTTTGCGCGCGCGTCAAGCGCAAGATTGCTATATCGAGCGACCTAGAATATGGCGGTGGTGCCATTTTGTACATATTAGCATGATAAAAAGATTAAGATTTGTGTGGAAGGCACAGTTCTTCATATTCATGAAGAAGTTGGGTTTTCTAAATATTTTGATTTTTTTTTTTTATCGTATTTAAACTACATACACATTCAACTTTATAATATAATCCTTATAACTGGCGACATGTCCCTCCAGGACATTATTTGTTCATTTTTTATTCATTCGCTCGGAGTTATTTATTCGACGTCGCGATATATAACACAGGTTATGCTTCTCATATTTCTCTCTCTTGCTGACGTGGCGCTTTTTCTCTCTTATTAGGTTAACAATTTTTTTATAAATCGTCGTCGGTTCTGAGAAATTTTTCGCGCGTTAAACCTGTATACGTTAAACGTCAATTCGTTCGAATTGACCGTGTGTATTCGCCGGTCATAGATCGTGCGATCGCGAGCGGCGTCTGCTCATGACACGCACGAAAATAGAGACGATAGTTCGCAAATTGCTTTTTCCACTTTAAATCGACAGGATGGTGGCGATGGTGGTCGACTGCGGCGATCGTTGTTATCGAGTCGCCTTTACGATTGCGATTTATTCCGCGCCACGTCCGAGAGCGGTTCGGCAGAAATTCGTTACACTGAAAGGCGGTTGTGAAAGGGATGCTTTGTTGGACACTAATCGCATACGTGTGCGTATTCTTTACCTCAGTTTCACGTTAATGCTTCCATTATTCGTGTACACAAGCGTGTACACGGTTAGCGTTTTAACATAATCAGCGCTTATTATTCTCATCTTATTGTTGTATAGGTATACAAATTGTAAAGTTCCCTTTTATCGCGCGCGACGTACAATGTAATTCTCTCCACATGCACACATTCGCGCGCTTTTGACGCGCAGTTTACCGACGATATTCAATTTCTGGAGCGTTTCGCATATTTGATATTTCCCTTTATCTGTTAATTCTCACAATCGGGTTTTGTATATCGTCAATGCGACAGCGGTGAAAACTTCAGCGACGACCAAAGTCAAACGACAAAGCGTGAATTTTATTTCCCTCCTCGCGAGCAGAATGTCACTCTTTCGCGCCTGCGATGTTTTCTCTCCCGTGGAAAGCCGTATTTGCATAACATAAATTTACGGCTGCTTTAAAAGAGTATCGCGAGAGGAGAGGGCGGACAAACACAAGAACGGACATCTAGAAAAAGATTCAACCCGGTAAATCTTTGGATACGTTTTCTTTTCTCTCTCTCTCTCTCTTTCTCTTTCTCTCGCTTTCTTCTTCTTTTTCTCAATGTTTCCGCGTTATTTCGCATTCATTTCTGACGACGGGATCTTTTTTACGAGAAAAGCGCGCGTTTCCGGCAAGCGGACACTTGAACGAGATTCGAGTGCTCTGTCATTTGCATTGGCGTTGCGCTCTCAGCTTCTCGACTTTTATCTCGTGAATAATAATTAAAGCACTTGAACATTTACGCGGCCTTATTTCTCGCTTTATTGTTATTGATTGAGATGTGAAAGCGCCGTAATTCTTTTCTATTTATATATATATAGATGTATATATATATATATATATGTATATATATATATATATTATGTATATATATATATATTACATATATATTATTATGTATATATATATATATTATTTGTATATATACATATATATATATATGTACATACTTACAATTTAATTACTCTCTCTAATTCATTTAACTCATACTGTTATCGCGTGTCTCCAACATGTTTTTTTTCCAACTATAATTATATGTTGCTCAATGGTTATAATTCTTATACATAAAATAACTTTCGACTTATTTCGCTCTACGTTGGTTATACTCGCATTGCAATTTAATTCTTATCACACTGATGTATGATTGCACTTTAGCGCGCGCGCTTCTTCATAAACTGCAAAGCGATCGGTAAATGTCGTTTGCGCGGTTTGAAGGAGAGAACGTTTTCCCGTAATTTTTTAAAGTGAATAAACTTGTTGTCTGTCTCGTAAAGTTAGAATGGAATAGACGGAGCAAACGATAAAATGTTGTATATAATATACGAGATATATATATATGATTAAGTAAGAGTTTATCTTTTTAATGAAAGTAGCTGCGGGAGTAATCGCGAAACTCGGTAAGCTTGATTGGGGAAATTTGAGCTGGCAACCTAACAAGGACTGACATTAACAAGATATTTCTGCCAACATCCACCAGTACGTGGACAGATTTGTACGATATGAAAAAGAAAGTTGATAAGAAACATATTGTGTGTACCTATGTGTGCCTGTGTATTTTTATACACACAATTATATATATATATATATATATATA
>QVNZ01025487.1:0-24413 GCA_014825645.1 Pseudomyrmex dendroicus | reverse complement strand
AGATTCCGATATTCAAATTTATCAGACAATTATTGCAACATTTATATTGTAATACTTTTTATTTATATCTGACCGTCGCAACCAACTTGACTCGTTTCGACTCTGTGAGATTGTCTTTAAACGTTAAACTCGCTCGGATTTGAAGGGGAGATGCGTGAACGGAAGATCGTCGCGAAACAAGTCGCGATCGGATGACGACATCGGCGCGATCGGTTTTGCTTCTGCTGCGGTCGTGTACGCGTTCACGTAATGCTCTGCGAACGAAGAGGCAGCGGCCTGATAAATAAGATACTGTTGAGAATTGCTAAATCTTTTTGCGGCGCATGACATTATATCGGTACGCCGAACGTGGATTCTTCTCGCGAAACAAGCGTCACGCTCGGCGAGAGTCCGACCGCAAAAGTGAGAACCACAAATTTTCCCGCGGGATCGACCTCGAAAACCGCGGCCGGAGCGTCTCTTCGTTCGAGCGTCGGTTCGGCGGCGGCGACGAGCTTTCGCGGTCGTAAAATTCTCCGCATCGTGTGCGAGCGGTTACCGATTCGCCGCGGTTAGCAGATCGCACGGACAGAGACCGCAGAGAGAGCTTCGACGGATCCTCTCGCGCCGGTGAAAAGAGCCCGGGGATCAACGACATCCTTCAGTTGCGTGACGCAGATCGTGCGTTTTCGATAACTTACGTCGCAAAAAAAAATAATTAAATAAGATTCTATTAATTCCTCTCTTGCTAAATTCGATTCACAACATAAAATAAAGTTTTTACATTGCGAGACAGAGACACAAATCGCTTTTTACGCTCCTCTCTTATCTTCAACGTAACTTGCGGTTGCAAAATCCGGAGATTTCTCGTCGTCTTATTTTTTTTCTTCTTATTCATAAGAGAAAGATGAATTTTGTAGAAAAACTCCGAGAAGAGGTGTTCTTCGCGAAAGTATGATTCATTCGCCAGTTTACGTGCCACCTACGTCGCGCAACGTCAAAGATAACACTCTCGGATTATCTTCGACGACTGTTCCGCAAGAGAAAGAGAGAGAGAAGAGAGACGCGCTCATCCTTGATTTGAAGCTTCGAAAGATGAAAGCCACGCATTACACGGCGATGATCTCTCGACAAGATAAGAGATGCATCCCATTCTTTAGAGCGTCATATACATCCCTCATGATATATGCGTTTCGCCGGTGGGTGTTCGAAAGAGTAAGAGAAAGAGAGTGAGATGGCTCTCTCCACGGTTTAATACGCCCTGCCAACGGAAGACAGTCAGGAACTCGGGGCTATCGTAGAAGATTGCAGTCTTTATTAGCCGCGGAATGAACTTCCTTTTTTTTTTTTTTTTTTTTTCGTTTGACCGAATAAAACCGCGATTCCGCGGCGATTTTGATTCTCTCGCTGTTATACTCTCTCGGAGGGGGATTCGCGTCGACGAATTTCGCTACAAACGCTTCGCAACTCCGGTTACGTGGAAGCTGCGCACCCGAAAATTGTGTAATCGAATACACAACACATTGACTAATTGCGCTCTTTCTCTCTCTCTGTCTTTCTCTGTTTTTCTCTTTGCTCCGGCTCATTGAAATATCAAACTGTCAATTTACGTCACAAAAGCGTCAAGCGCGCGGTCGGAGTTAATAACGAACGCATTTCGCTAGGAAATGGCATTTAGATTTAATTACCGAGGCACTTTGAACGAATATGGAGGGGAATGAGAAGTAATCGAATATTTCGCGCGCGAAGGGTTGAAATAAAGTTAACGATGTCAAATAGTTGCGCGAGTGAGCGCATTTCGTTTCGCAATTACCGCACGCCGACCCGCAGTGTTCTTGACTCGAAATAAATCTGCAGCGAAGTTCGTGCGCGTTTGTTCGGTCGCTTGTGTTGTTTACAGTTTTAATTAATTTCGCGATAAAGTTATTTTAAAAGGTCAACAAGGTGAATCGATCGTTCGTTCCGCTCTCGATATTCTCTCTCGTCTATTTAACGGTGAACCGTTAATCGCATATCGAACGCGATCAACGGGCGAACAAGAATCAACAGGACAAACAACTTACTTTCAGGTTTTCTCCAATTATATTGCAACGCGTTCTTCGCCCTCGTAAGCGTTCGAAATTACAAACGTAAACGTAACGTAACTCTGTGTTTTTTTTTTTATATCGAGTTTTAAATGGCAAATTCCTAACCTTCGAGCGCAACGGGTCAATTTAAATTTAACGCGCGAACGATTCTCCCACGCCAACACGGGGGGGAGGCAATAGGAAAAACATCGTTCGTTCGAAACGACGACGATTGAGCCTCGACGATATCGATAAAATGATAATTCCGCTGTGCGCTCGTCGAACCGGAAGGCAACGGTCTCGCGAACAACCGTGAGAGAAAGATACCTCACGACTCGCATTCTTTTTTTCGAGAGGGTAAGTAATACTCGAGGAGGAAACGGTACGTAGCCGAAGGGTGACCGTTCACTTCCACCACGTCCTCGTCGTCGTCTTTATCGTCGTAGTCGAGAAAAAGAGAAACCAAAACGCGAGTGTAAAGGATCCCGGCAAGAAACAGGCCGCAGAGAAACTGAATATCTGCCTACCGTTCCCTTATATTGGAAAAAAAAAAAAAAAAAAAAAAAAAAAAAAAAAAAAAGAACGATCTGTGTGCGTCTCTTTCGCACGCTCGCGTATGTCGGCCGAGTTGAACTCTCGAGTCTTCTCTCTCGACGAGAAACTTCATTATGCAAAACGCGCAATTTCTATCCGCCGACTACTTCGCTCCCTTCTCCGCTTACACGAAGAGGAACCTCCTACGAAATCCGTCCGGGAAATATATCCTGTTGTTTGTACGCGAAGGATATTTATTGTTTTTTGTAGTAAAAAAAAAACTCTCTCACTCTTTCGCTGCAGAAAGGGACGGAAACATCGTTTATCCCTTTCTTGTCGTTATCCCGAGTCGGCGTAAACACGATCGTCGGAATCAGAATCACCGCGAGAGAGCTCCCCCCTCCCTCCCGACAAATTACCTCGCGCAGCCGGAAGGCGTGCTTTAGATTATGGTAATGCGGTGTTCTCTCAATTTCGAATCCGCGGCAACTGTTAAATCACCGCGAGGAAACGAAATTCTAATTTATAGTCGTTATAATGGGTAATAGATGGTTTCGGAGCGGGCGAGCTTTGCTATACGCGGGAAATAAAGCACCCTTAGGAGAAAGTGCAAGCAAGCGAAACCGCGTCGGGGTCCTAAACCGTGAGAAATGCGCGGCGAAATTTATCTTCCGAGAGAGTAAACACGTATTTATAGTTTTTAATTTGAAAAAAACACGGTAAATTACATACTATTGCGCGCTCCGCTTCGCGCGGAAAAAAGATTCTTGCTATAGAATAATCAAGAAGATTAATTACTACATGGCCAAGAACAACTTGCCAGAGCCTGTTGAGATTTTTTGCCAACAAAACGTTTTGTTGATGAGACAAAAAACTCTTCGGACTCGGCAAATTTTTCTTGTCACATTGATTTCGGAAGAGAGTCGGACACGAGTGTAAGAGTTGGCAAAAACATTTGTTTCCTTATATTTAAGACACACGTACGATTTAAAATGCTTCGACCGTGTGTTTTACTCATCAGCTGTTTTTGTCTCATCAGTGATTGCAATAAAAAAAAAAAAACGCATTTAAACAATTTTTTGACTGTATCTCAGAATCTCGTTTACCTTCGAAGCAATTTCGATTAGTCTTTAGATGAATAGGGGTAAATACGGTACAGTTGTTAGCTCCCCCATACAGTGATTGACCCCATCTTTGGCCACATTATTTTATTTATAACATTAATCGTAAATTATTAGTTGCATCTAGAGTAAAAAAGTACAAGGAATTTAAATATCATCATAGAAAAAAATATAAAAAAAATTATTTCATATCCTGTTCTTTTTAAGATGGGGCCAATCACCGGTAGGTGGCCAACAACTGTACCGTTTACCCCTAGATACCGAAAGACTATTCTCTTCTGTTGTTTGTCTACACAAATCAGCGTGCGAAGAGAAATCTTACGGTCGGTTTATGCGTAAACGAACGTGCCGAATCCCGTTAAGCTTAGACAGTCGCGTACGCGCGCGCGTCCAATCGCGGTAAAAAAAAAAAAAATTCGCGTGATTACACGTGCAACGCGCGTCGCGCATAATGAAGGAGCCTCGCTCTTATACGACGAGACGCTCTGCGCCGCGAGAAACACGGCCGTTACGTCATTTATCTCGCGGAAATCGTAGACTCGCATCGCGCGCGCGAAATCGCCGCGCACTCGTCCCGTCCGCTGCGTCTCGTCCGCCGCGGCCGGCGTCGCGTATTTATCATGCGACACGCGTGTGGGTGCGGGTCGCGTGCGTAACACGTGTGTGAACGACACGCGGATACACGTCATCATCGGCGGCTCTTCGCTGAGAAGAGTCGAAGGTAAATTTAAATTATCGCAGAGTTTGTTGTGAATCGTCGCGCCGCGCGTGTATTACGCGCGAGAGATTGAATATTTTGTTTTTTTTTTATTTGCAACAAAGCGCCGCCTTGTGTCAATCGTATTATTTTTTTACATTTTGTAAGTACATAAATACCAATACACTTTTTACTCGCGTGTTCTTCTTCTAAGCGAATACACACCAGTCTCCGCGCGCAGAAATCTGTCAGCCAAGAAGTTTGACATTAATTTCGCTCTGCGCGATTCATCCCCGAGAATTAGCCGTTCTTTTGCCGCTTCGAAACATCCGGTATGCAAAGAGGAATATATTACGTCTTCGCTCGCGGACGGAGATACGCGGAGAGACGCGTCGCTTGATAATGAATCTCACTGGAGAAAAGCTGCTGCCTTTATGACGTTCTAGTCGATTAAACGCGACGTAATCGTAGCTTACCCCGCCGCCGGCAGACGTTTCCTGCGTCTCTCTCTTTCTCTCTCTCGTGCGCGCGCGTGGATTGGCATCACCGACGTAATCCAATTTGACGGCGACGTTTCGCACGATCTCGTTCAGTTTCGCGATAATCTTTTTTCACCGCGTGCCGAGTTTTCTCTCTCTCTCTCTCTTTCTCTCTTTGGCATCTCAATATCTATTAAAATTTATTTCATCTATTAATATTTATCAAAAGACGGACGAGGTACTCTCGGTTCTTTCAAACCGCCAAGAACCGAGACGGAAGCTACCGTCGGTATATAATAAAAACAAAAATACCGTAAGCATCTTTAACAATTATTCTTCACTTCGTTTCACAAAGAGAATATTGAATAGTTTCGCTAACGTCTTCAAGGGAGAGAATTCCTGGCTCGGATATAATTTTCGCATATACATAAATTACACACAATTGTTTGCGCGGTGTGTGCAAGTTGAACGCGCGGACTCCATTACAAAATTGTTATTACGAAAACGGATTGAATTACGGCATTCTGATGCGGCATCGACTTCCGCAATCGGACACCGATGCTATATAGGCGCGTAAAGGTATCGATACCTCGTCTATCGGTCTTAAACATCCCCGACGAGTCGTCGTCGCTCGCGCACGGATCGTTAATAGCGCACGCGCGCGTCTATGTATATTATATATATATATAATAAATACGTGGATGTTAATGAGATACGGCTGTAATTTATAGGGCGCTGTATAAGTCGCGACGGTATGCGAAAACGATGCCTGGGCGTGGTAACCGGAGGCTCCGCGCTCCGGACTGATCGCTGCGCGCCGGGAATCTCGCGCGCGGAGTGTGTGTGATAAGACACGCACTCTCTCTTTATTTCTCTCGTCGCCGATACCTAATTCGAACGCGATCGCGGAGATACAGGTTCACTCACTCTGCCATCGCGGCCACACTCGCGGAACGACACTCACCTGAAACACAAAAGGAAAACGACGGTTTTAATAAATACATTATCCTTTCTCCTTGCGCGGTAGCTTTAATTGAAATAACTCCACATGCTGAACATATATATGTATGTACAGCGATCTTACCGATGCGGTGTTTTGCCGCGAATTACTTCGGTACATCGATAGAATGAACATTAATACGTGTAATTAACGTCAGGGAAAATAAAGCATCGGCGTAGAAAATTGCTACGGCTGAGAAATGCAAGTCGTGCCGGGGTTTTCATGAATAATTCCCGCGCGATCTACTTCGACCACAAAGTAAAGCCGATGAAAGCGATACGCGGATGGCCCGCAAAAGCGGAACGCGCAAAGAGAACATCTGAGATAACGACTCACAATAACCGTCCGAATCGCAAAACAGATATAATGCATTTAAAGGAAAGATCGCCAAGATCGCCATTTGTAATGGCGAGGTGCATATGCATTTTCTAGGGCGTAGCGGGTGTATTATTTTGTTGTGCGCGCCGCAAGTTTCCGGGGAAACGATTTATATCGCGCTGTTAAAATGTGGTTCGCGTTTCCAGTCGAGAAACACGCTATTGTTACTTCGGTCCCCCGTCGCATGGATGGTCGCGCCGCCGCGCAGTTCCAAATCGGAACGGCGAAATGTGTCACGGGCGCAAATGCGAACGCTGCTGATAGACGCGATAAATCACGCCACATCGGTGTCGGAAGTGTGAACATCGTTATATCGTCGGTCTGACACGCTCCGACCTCTGCACGCATGTGCAATTGTGTTCAACAACTAGTTCACTCCGAATCGATAACGCATTTAGGCTACCGATAGAAAACAATATCGGAAAACGGTATTCGTATTTTGTGTGTGTGTGTGTGTGAGGAAATAGTTTATAAAAAAACGTTCGTAGTAGAGTATTTACAACAACGTTGTAAAAATAAAAATACAATTTTGTAAAGTAATAATAAAAAAAAGGTCGAAAGGTAAATTACACTTGCAAGGTAAAAAAAAACACATCAGGGCACATCTTGAAAAAGATGTACCGCAAGATCGTCGGGAAACATGATGGCTCGTCAAGGCTGCTACGTGACAGTCTGACCTCACGGCAAGAAGCTACAACGATATATTTACCACCTGGAAGTGTTTGGAGGGAGATTCTCATCCGCGTTCTCTAATGGTCTATTATTGGATAGTCTCTATTAAAGCGGATACTTCAGCGAGAATCGTCTCTCGTACGGCAAAAGTTACGGCATAGTGTTCTGCAACATAAACTTTACGTTTATGTTGCAAAACACTATGCCGCAACGAACTATTTTGAGCCGCACAATCCTGAATTTTTATTCAAGGAACAATAATACGAAATATTAAAATATAATGAGAAATATATATATAATTAAAATACTAATTATTATAAAAATAAAATAAAATAAATATGAAGTAATGATTATTGAAGTAATAATTAATTTAATTACTATAATTAAATTTAAAATATAATTAAAGTTTATTTTAAAAAAATCATCTTTAAATGTAATAACACTGCGTTTAACAAGCTGTGTTTTTGCTGTAATTATTTATATTACTTTTATTTCGACGTTTTGTGTATGAAGAAAATAAGTTACATCACAAGTAGAAATTCTTTCGAAAAGACCGCCATTCAGAATCGATAGTGAGCGGCGGTGGCGCTCGCGAGTATCGTGTCTCGTCGATACGCGTCATGGCATAAATGCGCGTGTCTGTAACGTTATATCTCTTTTCTAAATTGCGGAAGACAATATCTGTATACATATATCTGTATACCACACGTTTCGCGCAAGAACGCGTTTGCTAAATTGAGTGCTGATACGTTGTGGCACTTGTATCAACGTTGTAAACTGCAAGTACCGTGCAAGAAACAGCACTTACTGGTCCAACGATTGCGCAGCCATTTCTTCGCCAGCACCCGAAGCCTCGCGCATGCGTGTAAAAAAGTGAGTATCATTGGTACCGCAATAAATGCAAAGAATTCTTAGAAGAATATTCAAAAACGTCAAAGCGCGCGCACATCTTTTTACTCTCTTGTGTTCCTTTAAAAATAAATAAATAAATACATTATTAGTAATATTGTCTGATATAAAAGAACAAATTTAATTTCGCGCTCCGTGAGTGACATTCCACGATATATACAGATCAGTATTTTCTCACTATCCGTTCCTTCAAATTAAACAACAGACAGCTTTGAATTATATCGCGCAAATTAACTTCACAAGCGGGAGCTTCTTGTCAGAGAGTTTGTTGTTCGAAATATTCCTGAAACTTTGCAACTACCTCGATGAAGCAATCAAACTCGCGGCGTATTCGCTTGATGTGCCCAGCGAGTGTGTGATGCGTGTCATTAATTACTCATCTCAAGATTTTGACGCGAACGCGCGCGAGACACGCGTTTTCCACGCGGGGGACACGATCACCTCTATACCGAACGATCCGTATTGAACCTCGTTGACCTTGACATTTTCAACAGTTGTTCTCTCTTGTTCTCGCGTCTCGTTTATTTTAGAAAGGTAGAACATGCGTGACGAATTCTCTCACCCTGCGGGTACATAAAAGCGATACTATTGGACATGATGCCATTGCTTCCATCATCATTTCATTTGCGCGTATGCGAGAACACGCAAGCTATCCTGAAAGTAACGCCACTCCTTTTTCTCTCAACAAATGAGCAAATCTTTTAACCGACGCTGACGCGGTGCTTATTTATTAAAGTTTTTTTCGATTTTTTTATATTATTCCTTTCTAAATTACTTACTTAAGTTTTTGCGATTCGAGATTGTAATTTAAATTCCTTTTTCCCCCGTAACAAATTTCATTTTTCACTTATTTGTTCTTACAGCCAATGTTTCTAAAGTATATATTTCGATCGAGATATCGAATCGCGAATGTTGAAGACGCAAATCGGACGAAGATCGCTGCTCGACGCGAGATGCGCCAATTTCTGGACAAAGATATTCCACAAGAAGGAGAAGCCGCTCGCATCGGAGGTGAGTCTTCCAGTTTTTTTTTTTCTCGCTAATTAATTATAACCGCTCCCTCGATTATCTCGTTGTGTTGTCTCTCTTTTATCTCGGTTCGGGTGAAATCTCTTTCTCTCGTGAGAATCCCGCGACACAATCTTATACTTTCCCCCGACATTTTCTTACGTAACAATGCACGTCCCGTGTTACACTTAGCGTGTTTCCATTCCCGCGGCACTTTGCGATAATCTCGCGAGAATCTTTTCCCAATCGAATCCATCGACTTCGAGAATCCATCGCCTCGAGCAATTGTATCTTTACGCCGAGCGATTACCGTTTCAAAAGATATTACGTGTGTAAATTTTATGGCATTTGACGTTTTTATTTTTCCAAATATCATTCCGACAGTACTTTATTGTTTAATAAAATTTAATTCCGCGGCGTATATCTTCCCTGTCTTTCTGTGTCTCTCCCTGTTTCTCCCTGTCTCTCCCTGTCTCTCCCTGTCTCTCCGTGTCTCTCCCTGTCGTCTCGTTACTTATCGATACACATACGCTTTTTTTCTCTCTCTCTCTTGTAAGCGACATCGCGCATAATTCTAGAATCTTATTCCGCTGTGACGCAAACTTACTCCCGTGCAATTTAATCCCGCGCGCCGCGGTAACGCGAAACGGCGAATATACATAAGTAATATGATCGCGCGTGTTGAGAAACAACATTAGCAACACGCCAGCTAGTCACATTTCGAAGTAAGTAGCACGAACTTGCACTCTCTTACCCTTTGGGTTTTCGATGCTTCCTCTCTAATCCCCGATGGATTAATTTTTTTTATACACACGCGCGCGGATAAGAGGAAGAAGAAGAAGAGCCGGTTGGTTGCTCGACGGCAGGTTGTTAACGATCGTCAAGGAGAACGACACGTCGTAACGGGATGTAACGGTGACGATGTGACTTTTGTCATGTGCCTCGCGATGATCTCCGCAAGCTAGGCTGTTGGATACTTCCTCGACGACCCGACCTGTACAAAGTGGCTCGATGATGATTGCGAAATGCCGCGTGTGCCGCAGGTCCTAACGAGCTACCTTCTGCAAACCAACGAACCTCCGTGGACGTCGTACTTCGTCCGTTACGCCGACGTGGTGAACGATCAGCGGGGAATGTCGCACTTCAATTGGTCGGCGGGCGGTAGCAATTACCATGTACTTAGGACCGGTTGCTTCCCGTATATCAAGTACCACTGCAGCAAGCGACCGGTACAGGACCTCAGCGGCGAGGACAGATTTTTCAAGGCGATCAAGATATTGAACCTTGGTAAGCCGTCGGACTCGCCGCCGTCTCCCAAAAGAATATAAAAGTGTGTTCGAAAACGCGGCCTTGTTTATTTATGCGATTAAGCCGACAGGCTCGTAAATCTCGAAATTAAAAGAAATACGTGATTCTCGTTTATTTAAATTTCTAGCCGATTTTTTTCACAGTTTTTGAAAGGATTTTTCGACTGAGACATCACAAAGCGACGAGATTGTTTCTTCTGGCTCGCGTCTGTTGCGAAATATTTGAAAACTAAGACAAAGTTCTCAAGTTCTGTACAGATAGAGTTCCAGCATTTCCTGAGAGAGAGAGAGAGAGAGAGAGAGAAGTTAATAAAGAGACTTGAATTTTTCGCGATATTTAATATAAATAATTAATAATATAATCATTGCGCTAATTTGTTAGAAGCTCCCCTCGTCTTTAGGATCGGAAAAGTTTTCTGAGACGTCGCGTACACATTCGTCCTTGCTGCCGTCGGTCGATTTATTTATTTAATTCAGTTCGAGTTCGTATCTGAACGCACCGATCGGAACAAGACGTCGACAGACGACTCGCGCGCGTATATCGATCTTATTTGACTTAATTTCCAACGTCCGAGAAGGAACGTGGGACGATGTAGTCCCTCCATAGTGAGCGTGTCGTTTAATTCATTTCCAATTGGTCTTCTGTTATCTAAGCCATGGCAAACGAGTTTGGGCAATGCGAGCCTTCATGTGACGGGACGCGCTCACCGGACATTTTATCTTCGTTCGCCAGGTATTCCCACCCTGATGTACGGACTGGCGGCGACGCAGCTTATCCGACACCGCGAGATCGTGAGGACGCCTCGGGGTGATGTGACGATCTACTTCTTGCTACCGGAAGACAAAGGCTCAACGTACTGAGGCGACTCTCGCAAGACTGACGCCAATTCATTCGTCTGAAAGTTGTGCGTCACGGCTTCATCCTTTGGCGGACGAAATAAAACGCGTATCGGACGTCGCAATAATCGTTTTTATTTTTTGCTTCTCTCGCTGCTCGCCCGGTCCTCGAACGCGGAAGAAACCCAAGAGATTACGCAACGATGTGGAAAAAAAAAAAAATAAGTATCGGCCAACTGCTGCGCGATCATTCTATTTGCAATCAATGAAAGCGCCAACTTCGTTAACTGAGAAAACAGACAGAAGTCGGAGAGGTAGCGATTTGATGAAATCACTTTTTTTTTCTTTGCGCGCGAGTATACCAGGAAACCGTCTTAGCAATATAGTCGCCGAGAGTGAAGTATTAAAATAAATAGCTTTTACTCGGGAGAATAAACATCTCTCTCCTTTCTCTTCCGTCGGGAAACAGCATTTAATTATCGCTTTTCAATATAATACTTGGAAGGTTTCTCTCTTCTCGTCGCGACTCGTCGAGAAAACACAGGTAGCTAAATGATCGCGCAGACGTTAATTCCGCACCGAGAGCTCGCTTCGTTTCTTCGCCACAATTGTTTGTTTGTTTGTTTATGTTTAGACAGCAATTTCAATAGCGCGCGTTTCGATCGATTAAAATCTCAGACTTTCTCCTCGTTAGCGCGACGCGAGGAGGTCTTGCTTAAATTTGATAATCGCGATAGTTTTCCAGACGTCGTCGACAAGGAGGAGTCCGGCCGCCATGATAACCGCGTTTCGATAGAACGCGCGACGTTCGCTAATGAAAATTGCCGCAAGGCGATTCGCGTTGGAACAAGGTGTGAACGCGCGCATGGTTAGCGTCTCAGCGCGGTTCTCTAATTAGCCACCTAACCGCGCGCGCCTCCCGACGACTTGACGATGCATCAACGTCGGTAGGAACTTATCTCGCTCGCTTGGACCTGTTTCCGCGAACGACACAATGTATACGCGCGCGTCGATGATGAAAGCCGGCCGCTGACATTTGCGAGATCCCAGTCGGGATTTACGAGCGTGCGTGTCCATGGCGCGCTAATAATAATTCGCGTTAATTAACGAACTAACGCGTCAAGTAGATCAGCGATTACCCACCATGTGGCGCGTACGTACGCGCATGTTCTCTCCCTCGGGATCGATCGAGCGCATTAAATTGCACACGTATAGTTTTTTAAATTATTGTACATGCGCACATTGCATGTGTACATAATAAACTGTATAAATTTAAAAACAAAGCTTTTATAAAATTTTACGAAACACTTTGTATGGAATATTTTTTCAATATAAAATTTTTTCAGGCTTAAATAAAAATAAAATTTAAATAGAAATTATTAATCAATTATTCAGTTATTAATAAATGTTTGTCCGCAATCCGTCCGCACGAATTGCAAGTCGCGGTGAAAGTAAATACAGGAAACCTCGATTTTTCACGAACGAATCAGGTTCACAACATTATTGCTGTTCGGTGATATTTGGATTTTATGCATGTCGCGGCTAAGATAAAAATTTTGCTAGCAAGCAGCGTGTAAGAAATTACACACGCAATGACATTTCGAGTCTTACTCTGCGCTGGAAACTCGCAAAGTTTTTGCCGTCTCGATATACCGCAATCGGCGCTATCATTCAGGTGCGCACTTTTCCGAATGGCTAATTTATCATTCGATAACTACGTTGATAACAGCTGAATAAAAGTATCTAATTAGCCGTGCCGGTGCCTTTCGTGTCGGCGGTTAAGCGGACTTTCACCTGTGCAACCTGCACTTCTCCTGCGTTTGTTACGAACGACGACGTCTTCGATCTTCGCCCTCTGCCTTTTCGGGATACGCGCGTAATATTCTCTCTCTCTCTCTCTCGTCTCTTTCACCTCCATTAACGAGACGCCATCACAAGAGAACCAAAACGATTGGCGATCGGGTGTGTGTTTCAATTTTTCTTCGGGAGGATAAAAATGGGTTTTATCATAAGGGCAATTAAGTAACACGAAACACACAAGACTATTTTTAAACTTGTGTAAGATCTTGTAGAACACAACGAAGAGAGAGAAAGAGAAAAAGAGAGAAAAGCGAGCTTCTCGTTCTGGTCGGAACAGAATGATGGCGATAACGATAACAGTCGTGTCGTGTAACAGCTCGACAGACTTAAGTCTTGCCAGGCTCTGTTGTAGTCGCGTAATCAAATAACGCCGCCGTAACGATAAAAGGCAGGATAACTGACAGAAACGAAAGGAACCGGTTGCAACGTATTATTTCCTGCGTTCCGCTTCCTGTGCACGACGCAGACCACCGTGGCGTTTGCCGAAGCAAATTTTGCCAGACATAATATATTTGCACTAACGTTTCTAAATATTTGCAATGTTGAACAATATTTTCCGAGAAAAAATGTTGCTTTTTATAAAATGTTGTATTTGGGTTGTTCGAAAAGTTCGTAGCGTATTTCCGATAGTTGACATTGCAGTGGAAACTGCAACATGTTCGAGACATCGTGCGGATATTAAATTTAATATCCGCACGATGTAATATCGAACAACAACATCGTACACGAGCGTTTGCAGAAACTAAATTATGTGAGTCGCGATACAACAAAGTCTTTAAATTTTATTTGAAAAAAGAAAAACCGCCACATGCTTTCCGAACAACCCAATAAATAATCGCTCGTTTCGCTATCAATTTTTCGCGAGATTTTCCTCTTCACAGGATGAAGTTAAGCCGACACAGCACACGTGCGCGTTTATACACAACACAGTCTCACGTCCGAGGCAATCGCGGGATGAGCTCTCGATATGCGGCATATCCGCATCACGCGCAATTAATTTTGCACGAGGCTCTCTCACGAGCGCTCCATTTGCATGTCCCAACGACCCGTGGCGCGCTATTCTAGAGATAGCATCTGCTCGTAACCGGGAAATCTACCGCGATATTAAACGCTTCAACAGCGTCCGATCGTTGACGCGTAAAATTTGCGAGACAAAATCTTCGCCGAGAGAGAGAGAGAGAGAGAGAGCGAGAGAATATGCAAAACACGCGCGAGTTGTAAAAAATTAGCGTCCGATATATATTAGATAACTCAAGAGCAACCCTCGTTCTGATTGAATAGCAATAAAGAAGAAATAAAAAAACGAGCGCGTGCATTTACTGATGTAGATTTCTACGAACTCTCGATAAAATTCACACGAAAACACGATCTTTTTACTTTTGCCGCGTGTGTGCGCGTTGCAAAAATCTGAGATCACATTTAAATTTAAACCACGTCGAGACACTTTAACATCAAGTTCGATGTTGCGCAAGAGTGGAATTTATACTTCACTCTTGCTGAGTGCCCTGAAAGTAACACGCACTTGTTCCAACGAAACCATTTCGCAATGTCATCGTATACTTTTGTTTTCCGCAGAACTATGCATGACGTTGCATTTATCGTGTGTTCTGAATCATTCAGACCCACTTGCCGCCGCGGAGAAGAAAATTAAATAGAGCAGTAACGCGATGTGTGTGTGTGTGTGTGAAAAAATAATAATGCTCCGGAACCGAAAAGATACCATCACGTCCATCCGGTGAGCGCGATGCGTGCAATAATGACGTTGAAAAGAAGGCCGATGCTTTTGATATCTTTCTAAAGAAATGGTTTTTTACATTAAAAAAAGAGAGAGAGCGCTGGAGAGAGAAAGCTGCTTTTTTAATTTTGTTCTCAAAGAGAAAGAACTCGACAACATATTGCAAAAATATTTTCAGTTAAAAACTAAACTAAAATAAAAAAAAACTGAGCTATTATTTAAACACAATTGCATCGAATTAAATTTAAATAAAAACTTTGCCTCATCAAAGCGCAAGGCTGGATGTCGGCTGAGACACACGAATATGCCTGTCGATTTATTTCCAAGCGCGCTATTTTCTCGACACACACACACGACATTACGAGCAAATACGATCGCCGGATGAACGGTCGATTCACCGTCTCTTATCTCATCCGGATCGGGACAAAGCATCGAAGGCAAGTTAATTTTAACCGCAAAGAGAGATAGATAGATAGAGAACGAAAGATCTTCCGGCTCCAGGCGCTCGCGAATAATCGCGCATCCTTAGGGAGCTCGCGTGAGTCACGGCCGGAATTAAAAGCACCGTTCCTCGAAGATATATCGCCGGGAAGCTTCAATTCCGCGTCAGCTTCATCGAATTCGCCGCGATATAGTCACCGCCAATACAGAGAGAGAGAGAGAGAGAACCGGTCGTTGATTTATCGCGCTCGTTACCGAAGACTACTGAATCGGCATTAATTTACGTGCGTGTGCCGTACAAATCGAGCGCGAAATAGAATCGTTTCTGCGTTCCCTCCCGCGCGTTTCCCTACCCTCGGGTCTTGCGATCGCGCGTTCGATATTAACGGTATCGATAACTGATACGCGCATTTACGTTGCCGAAACCAAAATGAAACGTTTGCGCAACGAAACAGAGATAGCGTCGCCGATCTTGTCGCGATTGTTAAATGTCCTCGTTACGTTGCGCCACGTTTGCCAATCGCAACCTCCCCCCAAGGTGGTTTACTCTCAACCGAGAGACTATAGTCGGAAATTTTTCGCGTCCTCGTGCTCGCTGACCCGCGAAGATAATCGGCTCCGTCCGACGCGTTGAACCCGCGCGATAAAACGGCTTCGCCGCGAGCAAAGTCGTCAATTTACGCTCGGTTCCCCTAAATCGCGATTTTAATGTTTCCCTACGCACGTCGAGACGACGTTTAAGCGAGAGCGACTTTAGTTTCGTAAACACCATTTACCGCAGCTCTCTCTTTCTCGGCGATACACGCCGGTCGGTTAATAAATCGGCTCGGAATTGGTTGCTCGGTACTTGCTGGCGAGCGGATAATGGAGGCCTCGGCGCTAATAATGAACGCGCGCGCGTTAAAATCGGACGTCCCGCGCGCCGATGCTTTATGGTGCCGGAAGTCGGACGCGCTCAGAAAATTGAATCGTCCGTTAAAGCGTGGCTCCCTCCCCGCGCCATTATTATTTTCACCGTTTCATTAGATCTGCGCGAGACAAATCCCGCGCGCGCACCGGGCGTTCCTGAGATTGGCTCGTTCCTTCGCCGCGGCAACTAACTGATAATTACGTTAGCGTGTGGCGGGTGATAATTACACGGCGCACATTCGGGGGACGTTTCAATGGCTGTGCGGTATCTACATCGCGCGAATGTGGAAGCGTTCGCTGAACTTTGAATTTACACGGTGTAACGTTAACGTTTCCGTCACGTGGCGTATATGAATGCAATAAATGCAATCTTGAATCTCACCTCGCGGCGCTCATTTTTACTCAGCGAACTCTGAGAATGCGGCGAGGTGTGCAATCGTCGTGGACCGCGTTTGCGTGTGTGTGTGCGTGTGAGAATCTCGGCTCTGTAGGGTTCCTTCCGCTTTCCCTCGAACGGAACCCTTAGCCCCGGGTAATTGGGGCTCCGCGCAAATATCCTCTCACGCGAGTACTTTGTCAGCCGATCGGCTCGATACCTTTGATCTCTAAACGTATCTTTTGAATCACGAGAGGGAGAAAGAGAGAGAGAGAGTTGCATCAGTCATCATACTTTGGTCGTTCTGTGAGAAGTCATTATATAAATCCGCAAGTGTGAAAAAATCTGCGTGTTATTCGAAAAAGTTAAACTTCGGGAAACAAAGTTTTTTTTCGCGGAATTGCAAAATAGAAGTTTCCGATTTCACATTTGTTGGAAATTAACGTTTGAATTAATCGTCACGTAATCGTTACGTAAAATTATTTCGTTCGCATTGAGGACGTTTTGTCTCTGCAGCCGCGGTGTTCACACGCGTGTGCGAAATATTAGCGCGCGAATGAGAAAACACACGAGAAGTCGCGCGATAATCGAATCTTTTGCTCGAGAGACATCGTCGGACGTTTTTCTTCGGCTTCCTCTGAGAAATCGATTTAATTAAGTCGAATTTAAGTCCCGCAGCGGGTAAAACTATATCGACCGGGTGGCGCGCGGTGATCGCAGAATGTCGTGGGTCTTCTCGTCGCCTCGCTAATTAGCATGGCAGGGAAAAGCAACGCTCTCTCTCTCTTTCTCTATCTCGGTCTTCGTCGTCCTATAAAATTACATCGATATAATTAATCGCTTCGACTTGTCACGAGAGAGAAACGGACGCGACGTTGTTGCAAAATCGATTTAAGTAATTAAAACAGGTCGGTCGCAATTACGTATCGTGCGACTCGACTGGAAGTTTGACGAAATTTAATGACGACATTTCGCAAAAAACCGCTGCCCTGGGCCGACTTTTAATTACGTCGGCTTACTGTTCTTAATCTTCAAACTGCCGTCTGAGTTTTGTGAATTGGGTTGCGCGTGACACACGCACACACACACACACACACATAAACAATTTACGTAACACGCACACTTTTAACGAGAAATCGTATATATCATTTATAACATAATAATCGATACAAAAATAATTAATTATACGTATTTCTCACAGATCTGTCCGAAGATTTTATAAAAAAAATATATTAAAGTGTTACAAAACGTGAGAAGATGTTTTTTTTTGTCGCCGATAATGTAGGTTAATGTGACAATTAATTATCAATTTGGGTGCCAACCACTTACGTGAATGGATTTACATAATACGCTCCATATACAATGAGCCGGTTATACGGACGCGACGAGAAGTGGAGCGACGATGGGAACATTTGGGCGCTGAAATATACGTCGCAACGTCCGGAGTTTTTTTTTCTCAAACGCGAAAAAATATATTGCGTCACATAGCGAGCGTTTCTCGGTGTGTCTCACGATATAAGTTTCGCACCATATATATGATATACGGTATAATATAATAATTATGTCATTGTACGCGCGCGGAATAAGAAAACGTGAGAGCTAGCTCGCAATTTCTTTCTCTTTTTTTTAATACCGAATTTAATCCCGCAATATCGCGCGTTAATCTCGAAGAAATAAAGATTTCGCGCGGCTAATCTACAATGACAATCGGTTTCGCGATGCGGACAAGCCGTAAATTCCGCGCGTCCTGTCTTCCTCGTCCTACGATCTCTTCCGGTTCTTATTTCCCGATGCGGTCCGGACGTGGGTGTCACACGTACGCCGATTATGCCCGGAGACGGGGAAGAGGAAGGTATACATATTCGCATAGCACATGTGCGCGCGGGCGCGATTACACTTCTCAGCCGGCACGAGGAACAATGCCATTATTCCCGCCTTCGAGAGGCACGCGGATGTATTTCTGAGTACCATTGTACCGGTCTCGGAATATAAAACGGTCGGCAACAACGAGATCGCAACGATATGACGCGCGCGCCATGCTCCGGCGTGGTTGTTTATGCGCCATGCGACCATAAGCAGCCCCGACGCGGCAGCGATGACTTATTCCGCGTCGGAACCTCTTTAATGAAGGGTGCTTCTTCTTCTCGCGGGATGTCCCGCATAATGAAGACATCTGTCGCCTGTACGCACGTATATTCCAGCGGATATCGGCCAGAAAGATTGTCACTTCCGTCTTGTACTTCGAGCTGACTCATATAGAATTGTAATTAATTCGTTTTATTTATTATTATTTTTTTTTATATTAAAATACTGAAATATCTCTTGATCAATTATGCACGAGAATGATTAGACTTTTTTTATTTTGTTACATTTTTTTACTGTTGCAATAATTGCGATTGAGGGACTTCTGGCGTGTGAAAAAATCCACGTTCAAAAGGCGGCGCAATAAATATCGCGGCAATCAACGCGACATGACAGAACAATTTCTTTAAGGGCGGCTAACGAATGGGTCGATAAAGTACGCATATGTGTGTGTAATCTTGTTTATGGGACTGCAAGATGATAGGAAAGACATTTCGCATTCGTCAGAATATTTTAATCACGACTGTCAGCGACGACATCGTTAAAAGATTGTTCGCTCGGGTAGCAATGGAATGAAATTCCTCGGAGGTAGAATAATGCTCGAAGTCGGATCAGAACAAGAGACAATTGTGATCCAACAAAAGTTCTCTGTGTGTCGGAAGCCGCAGAAGTATCGGATGATCTCTTGAAAACGGAACTATTGGTTTTTGTTTCGTTAGAAATTGAATCGCAGATCACACAGCGTTCGCAATTTTTACACACTGCGATCTATTTCGTTCGCAATGCGGGGTTTAAGATATTTTTCATTTATTTTGAACGAATAATTATTAATAAACTTACTTAATTTATGAATTTTTAAAACATTTCAAAAGATAGTTATTTATGAATTAAAAATAATTCGAGATCGAAGTAATCGACGTCCAGAATAATTCTGATTTATTTCTCGACTTCCCGCTGCGCGTCACGAGAGAGGCGCCGACACACATATCCGCTCCTAATCGAGACGCTAATTACGAGGCGTGCGCTCGCGGCCATCGTTAGATCCGCGCGCGGCGCAACAACAACGTTTACCATCTTGGTTTTCGTAGCGCGCTGATAGCTTCGCAATTACACGAGATATGCGCGCGAGTGCTTTCGCGAGTGTTCCGAGAATAACGTGCCGACGGTGCGTTCATGGACGTACATGCGTTCGCCGAGAATAATCGAAACCCACTATACGCATCGGTGCGTAGCTTCTCCTTCACGCTCGCTCCGCGTAAGAATCACCGTAAACGGCGAAGAACAGTGCGAGAATCGCATCTCGCGCCAAACCATGGCATGTTGCGCCGATCGGATCGAAATGTTTCCGAACTTTGTGTCGGCTTGAAGATTTGTTACATGTTTTTTTATGTATTAATATTTTACTAAGTTTTATATATAGTTTTTAATTTATTGATAACATAAGAATTTTTATAAATTTCTAATATAAAAATTAAAAGACAATCTTTTTATTTATTCTGGGAAGGTCCGAATTTCTCTTTTCGAGGAAAATTCGAGAGAACACGATCTCTTAATAGCCAAAAAGTAAAAGAAATGCGATTTCTCATTTTTACAAGTCGATATTTTAAACGTAAAGACAAATAAACGTGATTAAACACGACTCTTGAAAGCGTGTACACATATGCGAGGCGTATAATCGTTGCGAGAAGCTGCACCTGTGCAGACTATCTGGCTCTCAAACAAACCTTTTAAACTCATCGCACTCGATTTCTGCAATGACGATATAACCCTGAATACTGTTTGCAAAACACGCTGCACTTTCGCGGCGTTACGTCAGAAAAAATAAATAAATAATTTTTGCAAATTCCTGAAGAACCTGATGTTTTGTAAATCCCTCGAAGATTTACGCGCGGGAATTAAACGTCACGAAATTTAAGAATCGAAATTAAATGCGAGGATTTACGCTCTTGTACGGCAAAGAAGAGAGAAGTACGTTTGTATACGCGTGTTATACACGCACGATCGGAGAAAGTTCGGCCCCATCTTCGGATGTGAGCTGTCACTTATATGACAAAGGTGTAATCAATCGCGAGAGAAAGCGAAGTTCATGCTTTTTTTTTTTTTTTTTTTTTTTTTTTTTTTATCCGCTCGCTGTGTTACAAGCGGGGGATCTGTAAGACGAAGAAGAAAAAAATCTCAAAAAGAAGGAACTTTCAGGATCGATCGATTTCTCTATCGATACAAAAATAAGCCTCGTTCGATCGTTGCGCTCACGCGACACACAATTGCCAGTGATCCTCGTCCCTTTTCCTTTGTGAGATTCACATTCCTACGATGGGAATTTCGTGTCCGCGACTTCGTTTCACGCGTTTACTGCCTCCCCCGTTTCTCCCTTGCGCGTTCCTCACGCCGAGAGACTCCCTTGTAGCGTCTTCCTCCTTATCCAGCGCCGTATCGTGCACCTGGCTACCTGCTCCGGGAACCTGCTCGTCGGTCGCGGTGCGTTGCGGCGGCTGGCAACCGGCAGTGTGTAGTTAAAAGCGGGCGCACACATCACATACACACACACATATATGTAAGCCTTTATATAGAAGATTAAACTGGTAACTCGCCCTGGAAAACGCTCCCCCCATGCGCTTAGAGACGCGCCGACAGAATACGCGTCTTCTTCTCCGCCATTGACGCGGTATGTCCTTCAACCGCCGCCGAGGTTCAACACCGGGAGACTCTGACATTCCGGAAGTAAAAATACACAAACAATTTTATAATCGTCTTACAATCTGAGATAAGACCTTGCGCACACGATAGACAAGTGTCTCGATCGTGCAAATGTATTATTATCAAACTTTTTTCAACGCGTTATTAACAAATTCCTTCGAATCTCTTCATCGGAGAGAAAATCGCTCTCGAGATAAAAAAAATTAATTTAATTATAAAATAATATAAAATAGGATAATTAAAATATCGAAAGAGATCGAGTCACTTTGTTTTTTATTTAAAAGAAACTGGCAAAAAATACGGTACCTATTGTAAGTAAAAAAATAAATCACACACATGATAATTTATAATAATAAATAAATAATCTTAACAATACGTAATATAACAAATCTCGTTGTTTACGTTGCAAATTCGCGCGCGTCGCCGAGTATTATATATATGTATATCCTCGATCCCGTCATCCGGAAAGGATCGCGTATAAACGCGCGAAACTCCGTCGCTCGTGATCCGCTCGGAATCCGCTTTTAACTGTAAAGCCGCGCGTTTACACACGGAGGAGAAAACACAAATTCCGCGCGCGAATTCCGGCCTCGCCGCGGGACGCGACGACGACGAACGTCGATCCGCGACGTGCACACAGCCGCTCCCTTAAAGCGTGGGGGTTCCGCGTATAAGTCGGGACCCACGGGATGTCGTCACGTTTTCCGTGTTAATATGCGAGTGAAACTTCCTGGAGCGGGATCTCCCGCGGCGTGTAGGTGGTCTCTCCTCGCGACATTCACGGGTCACGGCGTGACTCTCTTTTGCGCGCGTGAATTATATCTGTCTTGAGAGAAAAGTAGCGCGCGCGCGCGTGTTCTTTTCAAGGACGAAATAAAAAGGGTCCATGTACAACAGAAAATGTGGAAGAATTATAAATATGTCGACACTTGATTATGACAGAGACAAGAGCAATGAAAGGCAGAGCATTTCTCTATTTAATTTATAAACGCGCGCGCATTCTACTTTGCACAAAATAATTCATACACACATATTTGCTTGTATTGTGTTGGCAAGAAAGAGAAAGAGAGAGAGAAAGATAGAAGTTATTTATGAAAAATTTTATACGCGAAGCTTGTGCGAGTTATAAATGAAAGAGCGAATAAAGAAACGCGCGATTTTAATTTAAAAAAAAAAAAAAATTGAAATATTTCTGCATGTGAAATATCGTTTGGTCATTCTTTATAAATACGCGTTTTCTCGGCGAGAATAGCGGCGCACAGGCAGTTATAGTAACTATCAGGCCTCGACGATAATAGGCGAAAATAATTCGCGTAGGCTTAATAATTTCAGAGAGATATTTAGCGATCGCGAGGTGCATTAGCGGCCACTTCCTTCTTCCTGAATGCACCTATGCATTAATCGCGTGCCGAAGCTATATGCACGCGCACGAACTCGGAAGACGAAGAGCGCCGGTAAGAAACGCGGCGAAAGAAGTTTTTAAAATTATTGAAGCACACTCAGGCGCGCACGTGTGTGGAGAACCGAGGAAGTTAACGAAACTGCTCGTTAAAACAAGCAGCTGAGCATAAAAAAGTAACAATGTTAAAAAAAAAAAAAAATTCCATATAATGTAAAACAATTTTTATTGTGTTTGTTAACATTCTCAAAAATGTTTTTAACATTTTTGAAAATTAGTTATAGAATTTGTTTTGACGAATTTATTAAATACGGTCTTTGTAATCTTATTTTTCTCGTTTATTTAATTAGTGATAAAATATTTCTTTGATGTTTAAAAAAACTATTTTATAATAAAAAATAAAAATATTAAAAACCTAGAAATTTCTTTTCTATTTTATAATTAAAAATGAAAATATTAAAAACCTAGAAATTTCTTTTCTATTTTATAACTATTTTATAATTAAAAATGAAAATATTAAAAACCTAGAAATTTCTTTTCTATTTTATAATTAAAAATGAAAATATTAAAAATCTAGAAGTTTATCTTTTCTATACGCGTGCGAGACACTTTTTTTTATTGAAAGAAAGTGCAATAATGTGAGATCGGTTAGAAAGTAAACAGATAAACTTACTTACGAGGGAAGAAAGTTTGTACTTCCTTTTACTCAGTCTTCGCATCTTCGTGTCTAGCGAAAATTACATCGATGACAAGATCATAATACCGATTCGCGTGTCGCTCGATCGACCGACGTATCGGTGTAATTTACCATGTCACACACACACGCAGAGAATTATTTCATAAAATGTTACACACCGCTTCTTCCGGAAGAAGGAGAATAACTTCGATCTCTTTCTGCGAGAGTTTATAAATAGTTCCACTGTCGCTTCATTAACTTTCTACTCTTGCGACTTTTTTGCCAAGATAAATGTCGGAAATTAAATCCTCTTAAGCAATCGTACAAATACAGATCAGAGAGGCAACCTCAATTCATCTCGTTATTCAAAATATCACGTGTGTAAACTACATATAAATTAGATACGAGACGCACAAGAGCATCAAGGTCAAGAATTTGCGGCACGTAATTGTGCGCGCGAACATGCACGTGGATTTCTACATGAGTTTGCGAAATTAACGCCGACTCTGTTAACATCTGAGTTAGCATTTAAATGTAGCTCGCGGAGTAAACTTCCAATAACGATCTAACTTCTTTATCGAGGAATAAATCGCGAGAGAGAGAGAGAGAGAGAGCGTTACAACAGGTGCGCGACTCATCCTCGATGAATTCCCAGGCCACGCGGGTGAATCTTCTCCCCGCGCGTCCTAATTTATACCTCGTACCTGTTGCGCGAGGAAGAGGTGTTTGCACGTCGCGGCCAGCTGCGTAAACCTGAACAGCAGGTGGTCAAAAGGTCAAGCGTAGCGTCGAAACGCCGAGAGTGTAATGGCACGACGCGGACGAAGAGGTACATGTGGCCGTGGTGCTAAGTTACGAGAAACGTAAATCGAGGTGAGCCTTCCGAGGTGCACGGCTCCGCCGTGGGCGCCGATATAACGGTGACGGTCGGTGGCCTCTTTTTTGCGCGACGCCGTTGCCGCGTCCCCCCGCGCCGACGTGCGCCTCCTCTTCTTCGGCGTGCTTCTGCCGATTCGCGTAACTGTACATTCGCGTTTCAGGTTAGCCCTCTCACTCGTCGTCGTCGACCTGAGAAAGGCGTACGAATACCCGGTGTCGCGATGCTGTTCGAAACAAATCCGGGACCGTGACATCAACGATCGGCAATCACGACGATCCTCTCTTCGTGTTTTCTTCATTGTAGAATGAAGTAAATTATTTCCGTTCCGTAAAAAAAAATTTTAATATTAAAGAAAGAAATATTATAGCGCA
>QVNZ01025486.1:0-15578 GCA_014825645.1 Pseudomyrmex dendroicus | reverse complement strand
AGTTTCTTCTCTTTGAAAGTTTAGAACTTTGCGACACGCACATCTTTCTTGATATTAAATGTACGTATATGAGACTGCATTTAGGGAGAGAAATTATATAATATATGTATATTACAATATCTTTTCTTGATATTGTAATATACATATATTATATAATTTCTCTCGCTAAATGCAGTCTCATATACGTACATTTAATATCAAGAAAGATGTGCGTGTCGCAAAGTTCTAAACTTTCAAAGAGAAGAAACTCTGACATTTTGTTCAAGTTAAGAAACGTGATATGTGCTTCTCTACTAAATTTATTTGTCAAGCATGTTTCTACTTTACAATATGATATCCAATGAGAGAAATAATTCCTCTCGCAAAGAGAGTTTTCCGAAGATAATTATTCAGCTGATCAGAAGCTCATTGTACAATCGCATTACACTTGATTTGTTTCATATAATTCTCGAAGTTCACATAAAGAGTTACTCTCTACTTCGCTCTATATAATTCTTCGAGAAATAGGTGAGAAAGAATTAATTAAATCACGAAAAAGACTAACTTACACTGCGCTCAAAATCTCTCATCATTTCTGTAAAATCTGAGCGACTGAATCACAAACTCGTAGTTCATGGAAATCTTTCGTATAAAGAAAGAAAAAAGAAATTACCGTGTAAAATTTATATAAAATCCAATACGCACACAAACGAATGTCTGTGCAAGTTATCGAGATGTGTATATACGTGCGAGAGAAGCTGCGTGTCAGCATTTGATAGAAGTTGACACGAGAAGGAGTTGTGTCATGTCGCTCAAAACGAAAATCTCCGCGCGCGCTTTCGTTTACACCGATCACCGGCGACTCTCCGGTGGCTCTTGGAAGAAAGTTTACAACTTGAGTCACGCGAGAACTTACAGTATAAATCCAAAGAATGATGTAACTTGTTTGCGACCGAACGATTGCGCAATCTCCCGTGTAAATAACGCCGAGCGCGTTGTTTTGTAGCGCGCGAATTTAATTTCCGGTTATCGAACGCATTCAAAGAAAACTAAGAGTTATCGTTAAATGCAAATTTTATATATTTTTTAGGAAATCTACACAATGTGTTTGTTATTTTATTCATATTTTTTAATTAAACACACACGGTATCGTGCGTATGATATTTTACTTTTAATTGATCAAGCGGTATATTCAATTGTGCAATACGCTCAAATTCGCATTCGAGGTCTAGTACATAACATCTATCCGGAGGCTATGTACGCTGTTTCCTACTTTTCTGTTTCAGCTTCGTTGATTTCGAAGTAGAATGCGCAATAATAGCCGGTCTTTTCTGGAGATTTGATTACAGGAGAAATTGATTGTAAAAAGCCGAGCTCTCTCTCTTTAAAGGAATAAGTGTTTTCACCGAAAGATCCTAATTCGGCGCGAACCAAATTACGTCGATCGACGTGTTGATCTCCGATATTTAATCGACGTCTTATTATCCAAAAAAAAAAACAGTTATCTCCCCGCATAATTATTGTAATTTCTTTCTTGCGTGAATATTTCTCGCCACTAATTTTGTATCACGCGAAACTTCGCACCAAGTCGAACTGCAGAAATACATATTACATCCTTGAGAGATTCTTTATGTGTGTTAATAAAGTATACGCTTCCGGCAAAATTGGTTGATACGCAATTACGGGATATAAACGAACCACGAGTAATTAAAACGTTCTCGACGAAAGGAGTTAATTAGCTTATTTCAAGTTTCCGTGAATATCGAGCCTTTAAATATAGAATCCTTTCGCGACTGTTAAAGTGGAAAAGAAGCAATTGCACGTGAAAAGAGAAGCGATAAGAAAGTAATTGCTTATACCGAATACAACTGTGAGAAGAGAAAAAATTCCATTCAAAGGAAAAGTTTGCTTGAAAAAAAACAAAAAAAACAAACAAAAATACAAACCTGTAGGTGTCGCAGTAAAATAGACACATGGAGCAAGAAATCAAGAAACATTTACAGCGCCAGCTAATGCGACGAAATTGTGTTTTCTAATGCAACGTGCTCATGAGCGGCGCGCGGGATTTCTGTGTAATTGCATCTGCATCATTCCGATAGTATCGCGAAATGCCATTATCTGCGCTGAACCTACGATAGGTGCTGCATCGGGTGTGAGCGCTGGAGAGTAAAAGTTATACGCTGCAGAAGCGGTCGGCATCGTTCTGTTCTCATCACAAACACACGATGCTGAGCTCAGGCTTTGATAATACTGATTGGAGTTTGACCCGCTTGCTCACAAGCGCAATTACTATTCTTGTTCTACGACCTTTGGACAAAAACAGGAAAATATCTGCTCGATTAATATAAACACACAAATAGTTTTTTGCTTGATGTATGTGTGCATTTAAAAGATAATAAAATATAGACAATATATAGAATAAATAAATATAAAGTATAGACGTGAGAGACGAGATATACATAATTAATTGTCAAACTATCGACTATTAACCGCTTTAATTTTGATTTAATAGTATTGTAATTTTCTAGAGTTTTATAAATAAATATTTCTTTTTATAGACAATAAACTACACGTTATATAAGAGCCTGATTTAAAACTTCGGTATTTACTGAATATTAACTTTTTCTAAGATAATGATTTTATCTGCGTATTCGGTAAAACAATTGTTACGCAAATCATTATCTTGTAACAGTCGCGTCATGTTGCATGTAACTAATAAATAAAAATGTGTTAGGTAGATTAAGTCTAGACCATTTATTATTACAATTGGTCTCGTCATCAAAAATATCCAACAATTTGAATTTAGTTATCTAAGTAAGTGTTCTTTGTGTCGGAAACACACACACATACATAAATACATATTTTTTACACACATGTACATTGAAAGTGCTCAAAATATAATTTTAACAAAGATTAAGTTCACGCATACACGTACACTTTCAAATACATGTAATAGTTTGTTGTTTTTTTTTTGTTAGAATTTTCGAAGTACACTAAAAAACACACCTATGTAAAACAAACAATGTTACTCAAAGAGTATTGAACATCAAAACCAATTGAATGTAAACATGTTAAGCTAATTTAAGCCGGATATTTTTGCTGACAATGCTGTTGTGTGTAACAATTTTTTAAATCAAAACGTTTTGTTTAACTGACGTTAAGTAATTATTGCATAACATCTTGCTTATTAGTTCTTTATTGCCGTATTGTTTTAAAATCATTGTACACATGTAAATGTTAATGTAAAAGATTTTGTTAAAACTACATTTTCAGAATTTTTTCATTAATCAACTTATAATTTTACACACAGTTTATTTTATCTTTCTGTAGCTGTTCGAATATATTTAGACGTATAATAATAATAATATAATATTCTTTTATTTACATAATCATTTAACTTCAAATAATGTGAATGTCATAGACGCAAAATGCAAATAATACTCTATCTAATATTTGATGCTTTCGCGGTGTGTTATATTAACACGATTATTTAAAAGATATAGAAATAAAGGCAGATTTGATACTTCGTCCTAATTGTTCACTTCGTATAAAATTTGTTCCAATTGAATCGGTATAGTTATTATAGTCAAAAAAACACAAATATATCAATCAATCCAATATGATAAGTGAGTTATATTATAAGTTGTTAATTTAAACTCAGATTAATTTAATAACTTATTTATCATATTGGATTGAGTGATAATAGTTAATTTTGTTTGACTTAGAAAGAGAATTAGTTTTTGCTTATGTAATATGTTGTTTATACAATTATTTAATCTAAGATTAATTTAACAACTTATTTGTCGTATCATGAGAATGACAGTTTTGGCTTCTTTCTGATAAAACTCGATCCGGATCAAATACATTCGGATTTGGCAAAGAATGAGGATCTCTATGCGTGCAGTAGATAAAAAGATTTACATATGTTCCGGCACGTATTATATATGATTATAAATAATATATATAATATGCGTGCAGTAGATCTCTCTCTTTAAGTCAAACAAAATCAACTAATATCCATCCAATATGATAAGAGTTGTTAATTTAATCTCGATATGAAGAATATTCAAATATCATATATAAATAAGCATTATGTATTCTATTATTTATATTTTATTACACAAATAAATATATTATGTATTTGTTATGTATTCTATATATTTTGTTTATTATAACAAGAAGTAAAATACATATATGAAATGTTTACGATCAAATAAAAGAAATAAAGAAAAATAGCTGAACTTGTTTCTCTTTATCTTTTTATATTTTTACTTATTATGTCAATATAAAATTTCCTTCAACGTTGCTAAAGAATCTGAAGATTTTTTTACTTCTCTAACTTGTGCAAATATACTTTTGTTTTTACCGTTGTATGTACGACACGACCGTGTCTCTTGATATTCACGGCATTATTGTGTTAAAAACACCACGCTGAACAATCGCTGAAACCACTAAATTTGCGAAAACAACAAATTAAACTAAGCGTGCGAAACCTAAACAGCGCAGTATAAACTCCATTGACGACGATATCAGAAACTAAGCTCAACAAAGAACGCATTCAATTTGATGAGAGACTAGCACGTCGAAAGTTACTCCTTTAAAACATTTCAGCGCGCTCACAACGATGACGTTCAGAATCACCGTGACTCTGGTTTTACATTCGAATGCGCCAGATAGTTGGGAATCACGAGGAGAAAGAGCGGGAATGCTGAAACGAGAATGTCTCTCCAAGGCAATGTCATGTCGTCGTGCCAAGTTCGACGTTTTAGCATCGACACATACTCGTCATAAAGTTCTGACAGATCGTAGCTCCCGGCGTCTCTGATAAACTCCCCGAGAACGTCTTGAAAGGAGGACGCAGAAGTGCGCAAGGATTCCGGGAGGATGAACATTCTCCCTCGTGAGAGTTATGGTCTGCTCGTCTCCAAAGACGACCGCCAAAGCTTACCCAACAAGCGGCACCTGTCGCTTCCGCAATAGCTTGAGAGCCTCGACCACGGACGTTACGATAAATAGCAACGCGACAGAATCCCAGAGTTACATTCCGCTCAAATGGACGAGGCCATCGCGCAATTCCTTTAATCAGCCGCAGAATTTGTGTCTTTATCCGCCGATGGTGTCAAGTCGTTTACGCGACATCGTGTTTCTTGTAGACGCAGGGATGTTATGTTCTAAAAGTCTTTCTATTTCGGTTTTTAACAATTTTCTATTGTGAAAATATTTATTCGCAATCTAAGTAGTTTAAAAAGGTCAACTATTAAAAAATAAATTAACAAAACGAGAAATTATAGAAAATCAAGACAAATCTATGAAAAATGAAAAGAAAAAATGAAAATGTCGCTTCTACCTCGCAAACGTTTTCACGCGTCGAAACGATAAAACAGTGTCCAGCCGAAGTAGTCAATGTGAGTTTATAAATGTGTTTTTCGAGAAGTTAGTTTGAGAAAGTTAGTTTGTATATAAAGAGACTTTATTCACCCCCTTTCGAGACCGGCGCGCCACGATGTCGTTTGGGATAGGTTAGAAGTAAGTACTTCTAACAAGGCGCGTCGTTATTACGGATTTAGCGAACGGTAGCGAGAAAGCGGGTAAAGGTTTAGAGAGGGTAAGGACACGAGCGAAACCAAAAATAAACGCTCGAGAAACCGTTCCGGCTGCGCCAGCAAAACTTTCTACTGCAACGTCCCTGCAGGATCGCATCGGTGAGATAGAAAGGAGGTGAATAGGAAGGGAGGAGAATGTAAACGGAAGTAGAAGTGAAGACGGAAGTGGAAAGAAGAAGAAGAAGAAGAAGAAGAGGACTGACAGCACAAAAGTCACTTCTGCCTTCATCGCGGAATCCGATAGAATATAAATTAAGGTAGATTTTTTTCTATGAGAAATAAGAGTTTATAAAAGTTTTATAAAGAGATTCTTTCTTTGACGGAACTTATCAATAAGATTCTTAATAAATTGAGTACAAAAGACTACTGTGAACTCGAGCTTATTCTCAGTTAATCAGAAAACGCCATAAAACACAATCAATCCCGTGCGCCGATCATACAGAGCGTATTATACGTATGTACGCATATATTCCTTAAAATATTCATGAGGCTGCAGCGCGTCATAGACTTTATCGTGCCAATCAAGACGAGAGGCGGAGAGGCGAGCAGATGAAAGGCTGCGCCAGCAGCAACGGCAACGACGGCAACTGACGGGGTAAAAGGAACGTAAGAGTGTAATTAATGCTCGGAATGCAGGATGAGGCGTTTACACGGGCGAAAAACGAGGGGGAGCGATCTCGGCCTGACCTGATTAGCCCTCTCGGACTAACCCAGACGGCGGCAGATGTCTGTACTCGACGGAACGTCGTGTTGTTTGAGCTACTTCATTCGCCCCGGCGTCTCTCTCTCTCTCTCTCTGCTCGCCACCCTCATCGTACTTTTAACTTCTTTCCCTCGCGCGCGTGCCCGCGGCTGTCACGAGCCTCGTTTGCAGTCGGAATTAAGACCGAGTCAGGGCAAGCGCGGCTTAAAATGAGCCTCGTCGGTATCGCAACGCCTCGTCAACTACATATTCATTTACAATAACACGCAATAACTTGTTATTGTTTTTTCTTTGACGAGAACGAAAAAAAATCGTATAACACACCATGGAATAAGTTTTAATTATATTCGTTACGATGTTGAGGCGGTTCAGTCAGAAATAAAATACGATACGCTTATAAATAATTAAATGCATTTTGATGTTACGCGAATCTGCACTTGCAGTTTACAAACCACGTAATCCAAAAATGTCCGCGATAAAAGTTTTGCTCGGAGCTTGGCGACTCCGAGATTTAGTTCGCCGCGATACGAATTTTGCTTTATGAAATAAATAAAACTACGAGCGCTCGCGCATTTCCGTGTCATAATATCCCGATTTTATTCTAGATTGTCTGCGCCTCGTTTCGCTTTATATATATATTTAATACGCGAATTCATAATGATGAATACTCAGGTTACCGCATCTCATCGGCTATGCCGCACACGCACGCGCATCGGGGGTAACACATTTTATCTTTCGTCTAATGTCTCTATGTAGTCTATTACGTTAGAATTATATGAGAAATGAGAATGGCGAGTGCAAATTTCATAATTGCATTATGCAGAATAAGCGCAGCGAGAGAGGCAACAATGCGCAACAAGCTTTTTTGCCCAAGTTTCGCCCGAGCGAAGCGAGCACACGACGAGATTACTTCTTTCGTAGATATTAATTATAAGCGCAGCGTACACGTCCCGTTAAAAACGGACAATTAATCTAGAATCTCACACGGCGCCGCAAAACTGACGCTCAACTTTCGCGGAAAATCCGCACTCTCATTACGCCGTATTGCGGAAAGAGGTCTTTTCGCCATTAGAACAGCCATTAACTTTTTCCGTCGCGATTACGCATCGCGTCTTTTGTACTTCTTTTTTTTTTTTATCGCGTGCAATCTAAATGTGTGAGACTTTTGTGCAAAATACACACGAGATTATGTATATCCGAACAACACAACTCCAACTGTCAAATGTAAAACGCGAAAAGTGGAACTTCAACGTTCATTATGAGAATATTGTGTCATACACGCTGTGTTTTCCGTACATGTTGTTCTTTTCACGTTTGGTCGAAATCGCATGTTCCTTAAGAGATTTCTATTACAGCGATCCACCAACCTGCACTGCCAGCTACATGAAAACGTTCTCAGTTGACGGCGATAAGATTGTGTGAAATTATCCGGTTATTACAAACTCGAATACCTGCAATAACTTTGTCGGAGATTGTTGTGCGGAAACGGCTTTCGTACGAGCAAATCTATCGGACATAGACAAACACGGAGACGAAAAAGGTTTATGGAAATGGCAGTCTACTGGCGAATCAAAATATAGGTCGGGTGATACAAAGGCTCTGGATGAAGCGGCAGATTCAACATCGCCTGAATAACGGCAAATTCTGCTTCAAGTACACAGCTTATGAAGGGGAAATTGTGACTGATTTATGGAAAGAAAATCTACGCCACTTCTAAATAATTAATTTCATCTACATTTCATCTCACCTCGCATTTCGATCGCGGCATTTCGATAAATAAAATCTTAGCGTTATACTACGCAATAATTTTTGTTTCTGAAATTTTTGTCTCCATATCATTCGTTCTACTTGTTGTGTTTCGTGCTTCAAATTCGCTCCAAATTTTAACGTGTCAAATGCAGTGTCTCATCCATATAGATTTTCATTTACCGAGAGAAATTAATTTTGGTTTAACATTGACTGTGCACGTCAAACGCCACTCTCATACTATAACCGCAGACTTCTGTACAGTACTAGATTGTTAACTCTCCCAATTTCGCTTATGTAACGTGTCCACAAAAAGTATGCGCTAACGGTTTCTCATTCTGCGTATGCGCGTCAACGCGCCTTCGACACATGTGGCGAAACAGTTTCTAACCACATACTGACTTTGAACACGTTGGACCATACTCGTTGGCAAAAAGAATTCAAAAATCATTGAGTGTGACAAAACAAGTGTGGAAAAAAAACGTACAAGAGAAAATAGAAAACACAATGTGATTAGAGATACATGACTCGCGAATGCCGCGCTTCAAATTAAATTTTCCGTGAGATATGCGCGCGCATATTTTCCTTTGAGAAGTCTTGTCCGTCTATTTCAAGTCTCGGGAATAATTCCGCAGTCGATCACCGTCCAATCTCAACGCGGAGAACACAGTGTCTCACAGTCCCACACGTAATGCACGTGTCCTAAGAAGTATAGCCGCAATAAAATGGCCGTTCGAAAGCGACGCGAAAATCTCCCGTTGGAATATGGATTTAATATATAACAGCCCCGATGCTCACAGCGAAAATCTAATATCCCCGCGAAGGAGTCGATAGTTTCATCGGGGATGAACCGTGGATTCACATGGAGCGAACGAAAAAGAATGGCACGAAAGTAACGGGTGGGCGCGCGCATAAGGAGGAGAAGGATGAGAGAGGGAAAAGAAAGGTGGGTAATACCTATCGAAATTCCACGGGAGTTTTACGACTGCTCCGCTAACCGTTCGACGCTCGTGAATTTGCGAAATGCCGTGCCTAGTAAAATGCAGCTTCGAATGCTCGCGCGCCGTCGCTGTTGGCGGGAACCGAGTACCGTAATATCCGCTGACGAAAGACATCATTGCGCCGCGGAGATAAATTGAGAGAGCTGCATCTGCAAGAGAGAGAGGGAATAGACGAAAGCCGGGATCATCGCACCTCCATGTCTATCTACTTGGCGAGATTAAACGCACGTTTTCACGTGGTGTGGCGGTGTGTCACACCGCAGCCGCTATCGTGGTATCGAACGTGACACCGCAGGTCGCTTTGGAAACACCTAGGCGTCGATGTTGTCACCTAAGTCGCACAGTGAACGTTAAATGACAATGTCGCACAAACAAGATCGAAAACGTCTGCGCGCTGCCGCGAATGAGAAGTGAGAAACGAATTTTCGAGCATGATGATAACATTAAAAGTTTTTTTGTCATTGCTATCTTAACTCAACTGTATTTTACACAAAACGTATTTTACACAAAAGAAAGAAGCAAATTAAATTTCGCTCCGTACGACACACAAAGGAAAACGATCAGGCGTTGCTCTAAAGTTCTATTAACGTTTCAGTTCTAGCGGAGCGCTAGACGTGCAAAGGTAGACACAATCGACAAGAAAATTGCTGTTAAAACAAAGAAATTAAAGGCCGAGGAATGCACAAAGGATCGTGTATCCGAGGCCATTCCGGGGCGCTTCTTCGACTTTACTATTTCTCTCCTCCTCCCCACTTCCAGTGCACGGCTTACGATCTCTTCAACCCGAATAGAAACTCAGCAGGAACGCTATTACAAACACGAGCATCCTTTGGAATGGAAGATGGTTCCGCTAGATTCGTAAATAAAAGAACGAACATGGAACTCGCGGAACGTTCGTCGCTAAGTAAAATCTCCTCTCTAAGAAAACGGTCGCGACTATCTTGTACGTGTGTGTGTGTGGAAGGCTCGTAGGTGAAGAAACTACCACCGGCGACACAACGGAGAGAACTCGATTATTCCGTGGTTTTCACGCTTCTTTTCACAACCGCTAACTTAGGTGCAAAAGCAAGAAAAGCCAAACGTACAATGCGCGCCAAGAGACATTGGGTGTACCAACGTGAAAGTCCTATTGGCCGCGGAGGAGACAGACAAACACAGGGGAAAACGCGCATATATACGATGGCCCAGGTTTCCCCATTCACGTAGTTAAATCTATGTTACGTCGGAGAAAAGTTTCAAAAGACACAATGCGCTGACGTTTCGCGCGACGTGCCTCTCAGCATTTGGTCGTGAAGCTACTTCGCGCATAAAAGTACAAATTTATGTAACGGAATCTTATTTATGTAACGGGAATTTATGTAACGGAATCTTAAGTTATTGTTGCCGCGAGCGAGTAAATAGAAACGCGTCTCTGAACTGCATATACGCACACATATAAATCTAAATGACATTTCATCGATAATGTAAAATGCTAATAATGTTTAAAATTTAAAAAACTTAACATCTTTAATACAAAGAATACTCTTGATGATTGACCAATTACGTCAGCTAAACATGCATTATAGCTGAAAGCTATAATCGCGTCTTTGGTGAACAACAACTTCTATTTGGAGCCAGTCGATCATTTAAAAGACGTAGGAATAAAGGCGGACATGGTACTTCGTTTTAATTGTCCAGTTCGTATGAAATTCGTCCCAATCAAATCGATATAATAGCTATTTTAGTCGAAATAAACACAAATTCTAAATTTCTCTTTAAGTCAAACACAAATTGTAAATTTTTCTTAAATTCAAATATAATCAAGTAATATCAATCAATCCAATATGATAAGTGAGTTGTCAATTTATTCTGAGCTTAATTGTGCCTTCTAGCATTTAATCGTGTAGTTACTTCGCACATAAAAGTACAATGAGAATTTATGTAACGGAATCTAAAGGTGTGTCGCGTAGGAATAGAAATATGCATATCTGTATTTGTTTGCATATGCACACACGTATAAATCTAAATGACGTATCATCGTTGGCGTATTAGTGATTGTGTACAATCTTTACAAAAATAGAGATTGTTAACGACTAAATAATGTTTGATGATTAACGAATTATATCAGCGTAACGCAAGATAATTATAATTTACTTTGGAGTGCAATCAGTGTGCTGCATTGCATTCACGAATCATGTCTTGTTTATCTTGAAAACTGTATTAGGAGCAGAAGCGTATGCGGGAGCGCCGTATAGAAAGATTGCTGAACTGCCTCTAGTGACTGGCGAATGCCGACCATGGTTAATGAATCCCCCAGAGTTTCTTCTGGAAGATTAATGACGTAAGGAACCCCGGCAGCTGGTGGGCGATGAAAAGGGGCTGGGAAATCTTTTAATGGTGTATATCCGACTTGGATAATGTCCCGCACATGAGCCCTTTTTTTCCAAAACAAAAGAAGATTTATAGAGACGCGTTGTGCGCGATAAACTTACTTTCCTCGCGATTTAATAACATCTTTAATTTGTTTTTTGTCTCGTGTAATGATAATGTTTACTCTTTCAATTTCACTCTTTCGCTATACATGCCATACACGCGCATTTACATAATAGTTTTAAAAAGCAATTTCTGCTTTATATAATAATTCTTCGAAAATTATTTGCCGCGTGCGTTAAATATTACCTACTGTAGTAATTGTTACCGGTAATTTACATTCGCGTTGAGTTCTGGTAATTTGACAAATAAACACTAGACGCAAAAGTAATGAACATATAATTAGTTAATTGGCATAACGTTGATGGAGATATGCTGACTTGATAATAAATAAATAAGCCAATTTTATGTTAACAAAATACATTCAACAAAAGGATTAATGAATTATTGTTTACAAGAAATGCAATTATGGAGATAGTTTCCAACGTATTCACTGATACGTATCGAGATTATTTGTACGACTAAACCGCATGATCAAAAATCGAGAGACATTGCATCTGTAAGTATTCTGTCAGAGGCTTTCGGACAGAATAATTACAAGATGCAATAAAATTGAATCAAGTTGCAACGTAACAGAGCATAATAAATATATTATTATATTGATTACTTCGTTAATATATAAGACAAAAAATAAATAAATTTCGAATATCTCTAACATATATAATTTCTGTAAGAAAAGCTGACAGACAAACCGTGTATGTACTTGCTTACAAAATATATAACACTCAAGATTTTCCAGCAGAAATCTCAATGCATTTCTAATTATAACAGATCGCAATAATTCAAGTTCTCTATAATAGCACAATCTAAAGAGATAACGTATCCGGAAAACTTATCAACGTCCTCCATTGTTCCAAGTTGTTAATAATGTTACTCGATTACGGTTAATGCTGTTGACACGTTCACAAGCGTAATTGCTCGTCATCGCGTTCGAGCGCGAGCGGTGCGCACGAGAAACACAATCCTCCTCCCTTCTTAGTCCCAAACGCGTCGTGATATCTCACCTCGAAGACATCCGGTACAACTATACCAGAGCCAGAGCGCATATAACAAGAGGAATTTTGCAAACGATAAACAACTGCCACCGTAATCGTGGCGGTAATGTATGCCGGCGACGTCGGAATCGTTTTCGGCGGGCGCGAGAGAAGAGGAACGACCGCGTGTTCTCGTTCGTCGCGCTCTCGTCCGCGCGCGAGTCAACCTCCCCAACATACCCGCACGTATATGAACTCGCACGTACGTGCTGTTCGCGCAGGTGTTTCACTTTACAAAACTGCCGTACGCTTTTCACCGTGAGGCGTGTTTTGCGCCGCGCCGTACGAAGAGAAAAGAAACGGTCGGGGGAGTCGGCTTTAGCACCAAGAGCAGTGGCACAGGTGCCTGTGCTCAGACAGGCGGATACGTACCTGTCCAAATGTCTCCATGCTCAACGGAGCTCGTATTACGGTAACATATGAGGACGAGAATACTTATTCCCGTGCGCACCGTCTAACTTTGCTCGTTATGAGACTTTTATTTTCACCCTCGCGAAAATTTGCCCAGCAAAAAAGGGAGCGATATCGCACGATCGTGTCTTTCGAAGGATTTAGACAAGAGCGTGTCGAAATTTCTTACACAAGAGTTTGTGTACTTTGATTTATTGAATGTAACACTATAAAAAACGTCATTATTTCGAAAATTATTTATATAAAATTTACATCTCTGTGCGTGTAAAAAAAATAGGATTGAAATATCTATCGCTAACAAGATTTTTTTTTTTTTTGCTTTTACAAACAATTCTTTGTTGTCGTGTAAAAAGCGTGAAATACTTAATTTTCTTGTATGATCAAATCAATTCGAGATCGATTTATTTAAAATTTTTACGCGTACGAGCGAACGTGTTACATCGAAACGTGGACGAGAAACGCGCGCGTAGTAGAAAATGTATAAAATAAATTTGTCGAATATCACACGCGTGGAGTCTCGCACGTTGCTTTTTTCGTGTGTCGCGCGTAGAACATTAATCACATTATTCGCGTGGAAAACTCGCGATAACGTCGTGCAAACAGATCCAAAGCGCCAAATGTGTTAGTTTAATTTCAACTCAAATAGCACTTCGACGATCATTTGTTCTGGCGTAACTACTCATTTATAGCTAACTGTCGACGTTGCTAATTGGATCATGCCAATTTGGCGAATCTGTTAAAATTCCAAAAAGTGTGTCTTCCTCTCCCACTCACTATTACCTCATGCCAGACTGAAAATTTCAACTGGCCTTCATATAATTGTGTTATGCGTATCGTATTGAAATCGATCTGATAGGTAGGTTAATTAACGAGAGATGCGGGTTAAATTATTATTTCAAAAAAAAAAACACCCCGAGTCGATCCGAACGAACAAACTAATTGCATTGGTTAGACTCGTTAAATTCCATCGCCACGTAATAAATGAAGTTGTGTGAAATAACACATGCCATATTCACAAAATTGATTGCTATGCATAATAGCCGGAAGAGAGCTCGAAAAAATAAATTTACTTTATAAAAAGCTCTCTCTCTATATATATCAAAAATAATAACGTATCAGAAAATATATGTTCTAAAGTATTAATTATGTATCATATTATAAACTTTTTCAAGAAGTACACCGTCTTTGAAGTAGTATTAAAATATTACAGAAGTTACTACTACCTTGAAATAAAATGTGTATTATAAAATACATTTTTAATATATAAAAAGTCAACATTATATTATTTAATAATGCTTGAATATAAAAGTTGAAAGTTTTTTAATTTTTACAATAACTAACTCTCCGAAACTTTTGCCTCAACCGACATAAGTTTTATAATTTAGTTAAGTTATAAAGAGACGTAAAAGACGAAATCTTTTGTATGTGTACGGCACAACTATTATGTGAAAAATTATATTGGCGATGACCCGAATATATGCGCATTATCCCGCCGGAATTATTGACCGACTTTCGTCCTAAATCGGATTATTTAAACGCAGTTATTTAAACCACCGATGCCATCATCAGAAATATAACGATTAAATGCATCATTTTTCGCTTTAAATCGTGTTTTTAATCCGATCGTAAATATTTGATTGTTGCCCGCAGCTCTCGTACATATTCGTCTAATATATTATTGAATATTATTGCATATATTGCCCTTTTCGTCATGAAACATAATAAGCCGATTCAATAATAAATAAAATTTAAAATTTGCACTGCACTGACCCATCACCTTTGAATTATTTATTGCATTGGTTAATAAATTTTTATAAATCTAAAGAGAGAGAATAGCATTTTTTTTAAACTGAAATATCGAGGATTTGTCGTTGTTCCATGATATTTGCAATTTTTTATAGCAAGAATAATCTCATATTCATAATAAAGAGTTTTAAAATATAATATGTTTTGCTAAAATTTATATGAACTTGTTTTTTCTTCACGCCCAACAATATATTTAAAAAGCAAGAAATAGTTTACTGTTTAGAAGACGATTACAAAGAAAAATCGAATTTCGATGGAAGGCTTCTACATTGATCTTTCGACGAGGTTTCCACAACAGCTGTCACGACACAATAAAGTCGCAACAAATAAATCTTCCTCGGGAAACACCTTTCGAATTTGAATTTCCACGCTCGCGGGATCCGGGAGTAAAATTATCCGCGTTTCCAGGAGTGAATTTGCTAACTTCTCGACGACAGCAAACTTTCGGTAGTTCCACTATTTTACCGCGCAAGTTTTGAATGTGACCGAAGAAAGGTATGGTTACCTAAATTTACGTAATCGCGATCTTCAGAGAGCATTTAAATTTAAATAATGGAAATTGTTTAACGCTGTATATATACCGTCCGTCTGTGCGTGTGTGTGTGTGTGTAAAAATCTCTAACAATAAATACACTCCGCTCGTTGTCCGCATTACACATTGCGAAGTTTCGCGTTTTAACAACAATCCACGCTCGGGATAGCGGGGACTGAAGGAGAAATGAGAGGAAGAGGGAAGGAGCGTGTGAAAAATGACTGGACCTCGCATTAATCGCGGCTACTTTAACGTTACGTCCGGTACGTGTGCGAAACTAAAGTTCGCCGTATG
>QVNZ01025485.1:0-12415 GCA_014825645.1 Pseudomyrmex dendroicus | reverse complement strand
TTTTTTTTCTTATTATTATCAATAATATTACGTACTTTTTCCAAGACTGTAAATCTTGAGATTGCATTTCATGTTATCATACGCAGCAAGCCAGTAGGTATGTTTTATTTTCCTTAACTGGCTGCACTCTAGTTCAGAGTTTATCTTTTTTTCTTCTAATATGTGTAACAAAGATAAACTCTGAACTAGTGCAGCCAGTTCAGGAAAATAAACCAGACCTTGTATCGACTTGTATACCAACGTGTACGTAGCAGGAAATAGAACCATGTCCACAGCAAATAGCACGGAATAAAACCATGTCTACGCGTGAATATAGCGTACGTATCGACAAGTTGTTCGTGGACATCGCAACGTAGTTGCCAATGTGCACCACTCATGGACATGCGCTGGCTTATGGGCCGGAACAGCTATCGTAAAAACTCTTACGGGCCTGGCCGCTCTCAGGTTTCTCTCTGGTAAAAAGTTACTACTTAAGAAACTGACCAATGTTTTGATGCTTGACGAGGTCTAAAAGTAACAATTACTTATATTTCGATATTCGGTTTCGAAGGTATTGCTTTTTGTATTTTTTAGATACTTTTACAAAATTCTCTAAACTGCAAAAAAATCGAAAAATTTGTAAAACTGTCCGAATCTCAAATTTTCTAGGAATCTAGAGACTTTTGTCAAAAGTACCTAGATTGCAAGAAAGTCAGGAACTTTGATGAAAAGTCCGAATCTCAGTTTCTCGAATCTAGGGACTTTTGTCAAAAGGTCCTAAATTGCACGATCTTCGTGTACACGGGTATCTTTGTAGGATAAAGTTTAAGTATCATGTTTCAAAAAGGAAATAATTTTTTTTTGTTAATTTTGTTTGCTTTTGCACATAGCACATAATAGAACGACAACTTGTGGACATAGCACGGAATAGAACCATGTTCATTTGTGGTGTACGCACCGACAAGTCACTCGGTGACATCGCTACGTAGTTGCCAATGTGCATCACATATCCACTACGTGGACTTTGTGCTGACTTACGGGATGGCAAAACGATTACACATTTTTTTATGAGCCTGACCGCTCTCAGGCTTCTCTCTGCAATAGTAAATATTATGTGAATTAAATAATTTTGTTACCATATTAGGATAACTAAACGTCTTTCAGTATATCGATAGTTGATACATTTTAACTCTCAGTAAATTACTCAATATTCTTCAATTTTATCTTCAGATTTTAGTGACATAATAATCATAAAAAGTTGTTAAAAAATAGTTATTTTTAATAGATTTTGTAATAACTTTTCTGTAATAAACGTTATCAAGATACATTCGAGCAAACAAAAAGTAGCAACTTATCTGCTTAATCCTTGGAAGATACACGTCAAACCAAAACAATTGTTTAAATGGGACATTTAAATTGCTGCATTATTCAGATAAAAAATAATAGAATATTTAATAAAACAATAGAACATTTAATAAAATAGAAAAAGTGTTTGTGCATAGAAAGAGTTTGTTTACTATAAATAATCAAATATTTTTTGTACAACTTTTTACATCGTATATTTTTTATTTGTTTGTATTACTATTTTTATGAATTGTACAGTAAATTTTTTTTTAATTTTCTATATTAAAAATCATATAAAAACCTTTAAAATTGTCTTACAATCTTTCTCTTTCTTTTTCTCTATACAGTTAGCAAACTAAAAATATTTATTAAACACAAAAACTAAAATATGTTTAAACTATTTCTTGATATTAAATCTTTGTGTAACAAATTTAATTAATTGAAGAGAATGTGTGTAAGAAACAGAGAGAGAAAGATAAAGAAATGTATATCAGAACAGAAACATTATATAATTATGTCAAATTTTATTCTTTATGTAATTAATAGCACAAGTATAGTTTTTTATGCGATTCACGTTTGCGACGCACAATGCAAATTAATTTGTAACGAAATTATCAGACAAAATAACTTGATACGATATCTGCTCGTTAATATGCAGAAATGTTTGTATTTTAATGAATACAATCCGCTCATGCTACGCTCAGAAAATGATATTTAAAATAAAATTGATCATTATTCTCTTTAATTAAATTTAGTAAAAAACGATTTGGTATATATATCTGTGTATGTGTGTGTGCATTTAGCTCTTTTCTCACATACATACTATGCGAAGTTATAAAGTTACAATTTGCTTAAAGACTATTTTTTAAAAAACAAATTTTCTTTTGAACCGTTAAACATTATTGAAACTTAAGTCTATTATGCAAATAAAAGAGAAAGAGAGCTAAGATTTCTTTCTTTTGTAAATTAGATGCATGTAAATATTATATAATATACTAATCATATATAAAAGCAATCTTTTTGATACTCGAGAGAATTTTTCGTGTTTAAAGAAAATTTTGCCTGAAAAAGCAAATGACGCAGATGTCACAGATAAATGCGTTTGACTTGTCTACGGGCATCCGTTGCGCGTATACATCAATCTGGTTAGCGGATCGACTTAAACGTGGCTCGAGGCGTACTTTTACGAGGTGTGCATTCGTTATCCATTAGTGCAAATATAGTACGAGCGGTCTTGTTCCCGCTCTCACTCTTTCTCTCTTTCTCTCTCTCTCTCTTTGCATGCGTAACCAATATTCATGCGCACGAGCTATTCAACGTGTGTACCCGACCGTAATTGAATTATCATCGTGTCTCCATAAGAAAGCTATAACGAACGCGTTTCTCGCGTCACAAGTTGTCAAGCTGCTATTAACTTTGAACGACTTAACGACATCGACTATATACATAGTCCAGCATCTTATTAATTATTGTTCTTTAATAATCATATAAATCTCATATTTCTTTTGTTGATAATTCATCTCAGAACTTTTGTTTTTTTTTCTATTCCATGTTGAAAATAAATAAACATTCGGAAATGTTTTTAATATTATTTTACAATACTCGCAGAGTAAATGGTATTATGAAAACAGATTGTAGAGACAAATAATTCTCAGATAATATCAATAGAAAAAATATTGTTATCAGTAGGTGTTAAACGATGATAGGGAGAAGGACTTTCATTAGAGGGTTTAGCGACAGCAAGTAGGAAACGAACGGCGACGAAGCTACTGCAAACAGTGACCACGAAGAAGAGCGCGAGGAACAGGAAGAGAAAGGCAAATACAGAAAGAGAAAGAGGAATATACGTGGTAGGGGCATTCCTGACTGGCAGCCCATACTACCAATGTCTCGTTTACCATAATACAAGACCTTCGCTGAGGGCAGCTCGTAGCTGCCGACCCTGCTGCAAACAGTAGCAATGTATCAGCAGAACTTGTGAAAAGTCATGGAACTTGTCAGTGCTATCAAGTTTTCTCCCCATCTTCTTGATCCTAAAGAAGATTAATTCAATAACTGCATTTCCTTGCGTTTTATTTTTCTTTCTATATATTTTTACTTTTGTGTCTTGCAAAAACAATTTGAAATTTTCCCACGCGCATTTAATACAAACCAGATTCTATTGATTTGCGAATAATGACACGCAGTAACGCTTCCAGACTTAGCACTTGTTCGCATGTCGTTGTCAACGATCGTTAGCGGTTGATGTTCGTATTATCGCAAATAAAAGGCCATTGCAGTGTATGCCTTCAAGACTCGAGACCAAAGTGATGATGATGCAAGAAAGTCTTCAATCGACTGTTTCGCGCTTGCGACCTTCACTGTAGACGAAGTCGATTGTCGAGCGATTATTCACGGTGACCTCTCAAGACCAACGTCACCCGAAAAGATTAGTTTTCTGTGTATTAATTAACACGGCGTGAGATTAATTTTTCCGCTGTATCATCGTTTGACTACCGTAGCTGAGGGGAAAAAATTGCGCGCTTTCTCTCTCTGTTTAAAATATAATATTATATAAACTTCATCGCACGCGAACGGAAGTATTTTCGCGAATTAATTTCCGGAACGATCGTAAATTGCGCTTTCGGATTTTGTGCGCGGATGAGCAACTAAGTACACCCGTCGATATACACTGTTCATTCTGGTTAGGGGGCTTCAAAACAAGAATAAAAAGAAACGAAGAGAGGTCCAGATGGCCATGTTTTCGGCGATGTGGGGTCTTTTGACGGATCTCTGTCTCCCTTCCATCGTAAAAGATGCGGAACATCCTCCCCTCTCCCTTCATCTCCTTCTACTTCTCTTTCGACCTTCCACTGTCCCGTACCATTTCAACTCTGCTGTCTTCGTTTTACCCGGCCATGCGATCCGCACTTCTTCTTCAGTGGCCGGTGGTACCACTCTCGGCTAGATCTCGCGCCAAGTATATTTCTTCTGCTTTTTCAACGTGATTGACAAGAACGTTCGAGTAATGTCCTCGAAATACATGAAAAGTGATCTTACCATGGTGGGACCTTCGTGGGTCCCTATCGAAGAATCGACCTTATAAATTTTTTCGCTAAAAAGTCCTGATTTTTAGATCCACGCATGTTATAACAAATACTACAGCTTGTAGATCAGAACAAAAAAAAATGCAATGTGATTGTGATACAATTTGAAAAATGTATGATCAAGTGCAAGTCTGAGTGTATTTCTCTGTGCGGAAAAAATTTCAATCTGTGATACGAGAGTGAAATTGATAACATCGATTTGGTAACATCGTGATCGAAGTGAGAGGTGTGCATAAGTGTGATATTAAACCAATATTTATAATTGTTTTGAAAAGCACTTTTAAATTTATCCACACACATAAGGATAATATTTTAAAATAGGAATTCTATTTGCATCTTCAGAGATGAGATATCCACGTGACGAGGTAAAATAATTTGACAGAGTTATATCACTGACAATATAACTGATTAAAGGAAATGGAGAAATATGACTGATTAGAGAAAATGGAGAAAATGATAATCCATTGTCAAATTATATAAAACTGATTATTCACGATGTTTCCGCGATATAAAATAAAGTGAGTTGTCACAAAAATGTACGTGACATATACAAAGTAGTCTCTTTTACTAAATGAAATAAGTACGTCGAAAGAAAGGCAATTCGTTAACTTTCAATTAAGGTTAATTTCGATAAGAAGTTAGATTAATAAATCTCGGTTAATTGGACGCGTTTGCTCATTCGATCGCTTTTTCACGCGAATCCAGTCACGCGAATCCTCATGGCGCGAAATCGTCCTCCCTTTAAGGATCATTCACACAGCGAGACGAGGAAGCGAGACGTCCGAGGGATCGACTTCTCGCTTCCTCGTTAGGATATCGCTCGAAGCATCGTGGCTGCGTATCTATTTTGACACCCGTTTTGTATTTTCATGATAAACGCTCTATTCATCAATGTCGCGTTGAAAAGACACTCTCGAATTTATGCGTCCCTCGGGCGATCCTTAAGAAGGATTGATCGAAGGATCAGGTGTCAGTGATGCGTTAGCATTATCCTGTCGCCGTACATTGTTTTCCTTTGTCTTTTAAAGAGCGAATTAAGTTTCAATTTTCGAGACGCCACGCTGTCTTCAACAAAATAATAACAGAATGTTCTTCCGTTAAATTTTAACAAATGTAAAGAAGGGTTGTATCTGAAATCTAATATTCAATATTCCCGATAACTTCATTCTCCCTTTTATTCAACTTAATACAATATCCTAATAATTTCCTCTCTCTTTAGAGAGAAACGCTGTTCTCTTTTTTCCAATAAAATATTTTGAATACACATGCATTTCTACGGTTGTTCCCTGAAGCCGTAGTAATTAAATGAACGAACAAGCAAGCCAGTAGATACAATTTTTGTAATGGCTATTTAATTGCCGTGAATTTTTTTTACGTAAACAAAAACATCTAAAAAAATCCGTTGCACACGTCCATGCATAAGAAAGCTACGTTCAATATTAAATTATTGCACATGATAAATTCGTCTAAGCAGTTTTTGTAATCGCATATGAGCGCGATATACAATGTACAAGATACGTTCTGTTTTTCTTCTATTTAGCCCGGCACGCATTTGTCAACGTATGATCTTTGGCGTTAAATTAATGCGCGTTCTTTGAAGCTACGCGCCATCTTCGATTCGCCACGCGTGGTTTTCTTCGTGCCGCCTCGCGCGAAGCGTGATGGATTAACGGCTGGCAAATCAGGAACGAAAAAATCTTCTGACAGTTGGTGAACACGTCCGCGATAATCGATTCTCCGGGAAGCTCCCCGCGAGTGAATCTTCCTCCCAAAGAAGCGGGAATCAGAGAGAGAGAATTGTGTTAGTCGCGAAGAAAATACGATTACATGTATGTATATATTTCACTATAGGAGGAATCAGCGGAAATATGTTTTGTCTTAAAGGGTTTTGAGAAACGTTTCTGTAGAAAACATAGTGTCGGAAAAAGCAAAATATGTACGATGAAATTTGCAAATGTCTGACATTCGGGGCATACTTTTCTTCAGCTTGTTATTTCTGCACGTGTATTTCACGAGGCGTTACTTAAAACTCCGCTCGGGCAAACAAAACCGCGAGCGAAATAATACGAAAATAAGGTGAGAATGCCGAATCGTAACGCACGTCATCTAGTATTTGCACGGAGCGACTGTTTAACGATACGATCGGAGCTTTAATTCGAAAATTATACGTTTAATCGACGTCCGGCCCGAGTATCGGATATATAGCTATACTTTACTGTCGCCGACCGGGACGAATAAATATTCATTAGGTGCCTCCACGCCCCTCCTCTCTGCCTTTCCACTGATCTTCCATTTGCATATCACAATCAACCTCATATCATTGTTGACTTTGAGCGTCGAGATTGCGCTCGTCTGCAAACGCCGTGTGTCATTCCAGGGTCGCACCGTCACACGCAATCGAATTCTATGTTCAACTGTGCGATTTTTTATTCACTTTTCTGCAAATTTAAAATTTTAATGGCATTTTGGCTCGCTTCAAACGATAATATAGAAATGTTAAAAAATTTAATACCTGTATACAGTTGAAATAATATATTTTCATTTTTGTACACCAAGAGAATCATTTAAAGAATCACATAAATTTATGAAACGCCAGAGGCGTTTCTTCTCTTGTAGCGTTTTTTCTCTCATTACTATAGATAAGCGCTTTAGTACATAATAGACGAAATTCGAAGTAAACATTCCAAAGTAATACGAAACTAGATACCTGCGGGCGTTAAACATCTTCGGGGGTAAGCAGAGCATCGAGACTTTAAGGAAGATAAGGGCTCTGAGACTGCCTGTGTAGGAGAAAAGAGAGATTATAGCGTTTCTCACTCGCTAGGAGTCTGATATCTCTAATAGAATCGTGTAATTTATCGATTGCTGCAAGAAACCGCAAAACACGTCAGAAACTTGAGGAATTATGAGCCTTCGAGTTCCCATTTAATATCGCGTCGCTTTTACACTTACTGGATAGAAAATTATACAACTTGCTTTGTCAAAACTGTGCTGATTTTAAATGAGAGCGCGTTAACTATACTGGAACACATTGTAGGGAATGCGGAATTATAAAATAAAATGATTTCCAGACCGCTCTCTCACCTGCACCCCGCTGTAATAATGGAAGCAAGAAGTGTTGTGCCTTGAAATTCTGCAATTCACGCTATTTCATTTTTACGCTTGCACAAGAACGAATCGCAATTCTGTGACAACTTAAAAAAAAACTTAGAAAAAATGGTAATCACCTAATATTATAAAGACGACAATAAAATGCAGATGTTCTTCCTGTAGCTTATTTGCTACATATAGGTTTTATCCGACATGATTTTCGAAATTGCACAGTATCGTGGTTTTAAGTCTCTCTTTACATATTTTGTCTTATAAAATCCAACTTTCTTAAAAATCTACTTAAATGAAATAACCTTTGGAAAAAAATAAAATTAATACGTTTCTTTTTTTTTAATTTCTTTTAACATTTTAATTTATCTGAAAAATTAATTAATTATCGAGATGTATATTTCTTTCATTAAATATAAAACATTAAATATTAAATAAAATTTATTACAAAAAAAACTGTGCATTGTCAAAAATCTTTGTTGATGACACGTTTTAAATAACTCTTGTGTTTATATCTATATGTTACACGAGCAACGTAATAAGATTGTGAATAATACGAAGCGAGACGATGTTAAGAAATTAACACAAAAGAACGTGCTTCAACTTTTTCCAGCCGTTAGTGGCTTTTTGCAAGAACCGCCATGGAAAATTTATCTTGTATATGCGACTCTTTTATTATCAGCAGGGGTGGTAAGATGCTATTGTATATGCGCGCCAACTTTTTCCAGCCATTCTTGCATTGAACCGGACCGGAAAAAAAAAGACGGCTTGGCTAAAGTAATCATGTGACGGAAGAGAGCGGAAGACTCCGTCGGTGGAATTCATAATAAGTTCCGAGATCATCTTCATAACCTTACTTTAAATTTTACTTTTAAAATGCACCGAAAAAAATTCTCACTTTCTCATTATTTCTTTACATGTGCGAGAAGCTTTTTTTTTCTTAAATGCAAAGTGTTTCACATACTTTTCTCTATATTGACTACTCTGCTTTTTTCTGCGAAAAATTGTTCTAAGTCTACGTGATCTTAATGTTCCGCACTGCGGCACCATTCGTGACATTCACAATTTGAAAGAGAAAACGATAGCAAATTATCTAGCGTGATTACTGGAGTCGATAAGAATGGCGGCTCGGGGATGCAAATGCCAGGCTGCCGAAAACGGAACAAATCGCGAGCAATTCATTCTTCGGTCTCTCTCTTCTAAAGAGTATCGCGATAATTACTACAATTGCAAGGAGATAATTTCGGAGTCTCGTAATCGTCGGCGTTACATTCTGCTGTGTCGTAAATGCAAATACTGTTAAGAATCTAAGATGAGAGATTAGTCGGTAAAAACGGTGGTGCGTGCATGCCGCGCGTATATATATAAACGTGTATTTCCCGTGAAAGTCGGTATTATTGGCTTTTAAGCTCTTTTAACTCTTTCTGTGGCGACCGCGTGTATCCCCACGAAAATTAAAATTACTTATTAAGAAATATAAGACCGCTAAAAGGGAGCGCACTAAAAGGGACGAAAGTTGTTCGATTTATGCGCGGTATGCAGGAAGTACGTTTACTTCCGTTAATTACACAAACGGCTCTTTCCACGCATCTCTCTCTTTCTCTCTATTTTTACGGTTTCGCCAATGGACTCTCTCCATTACAGGTTTCTTTCTTGCAACCGCGCGAGAGCTCGTAAAACGCGGCTGTTACTCGAAGTGATCCGATGGGAGATTAGATCTTAAATGGGACACAAACGTTGAAATACTTTACCAAAAAGAAAAAACACATATATATGCCACAGCATTTACGAATGTATGTTGTTAAACTTGAAAACATAAAATTACGATAACGCGTCTCTTATAGTTGAAAGAACTTTATTGTTGATCTATAATAGTTTTCTCGGTATTCAAGCACATCTCTAAATCTTATAAATAAACATTTCTTTCATTTTGTGTTATCTGAAAGGAGAAAAAGTATAGCGGAGCGTATAGATCGGAGTTCAAACGAAACTTCGCCTATAATTGCCGAGCTGGTTGAGGTTTGTACATGGAGAATGCGATCTAAGATGGTAGATTAGCCGGTAAAGAAAGCCCGGGATGTACGCGCGGGCTCGCACGCGTGTAAATATAGGGCTGGTAAATAGGCACCGAGTCTCTCTTTCTCTCGCTCTAGCTCTCTTTTTCTCTCTGTCCGGGCTGCTCGTTCCCTTGGCTATCCCTTGTACCAGGATGCGCATATATGAGCCTCGAGTCAGTACCCATTGCCTGCGTTAAACTATACGTATCGTTATCGTGCCGCGTTGTCGCTTAAAGCCGCGTGGGTTCCGTTTTGCCGGTTGTTCTGAATCTCGATAAAGAGTGAAGAAGAGAGAATTGTCTGAACTATTTTATCGAATGTTAATGTTCTTTGTCTAGACGCTATAACGAGCGTATAATGTTTTTCTTTCATCAGCATTTTCTATTTTTTTATTTATATTCAATTTATAAGTCTAGTTTTATTCAATTTTTTTGTAGTTTTAGCTCGTTTCTTTCTGTCGTTGTACAGAGAGCAAAACATCTGTGTAACAAGAACTAATAGCTGATCCGTATCTGGGAAAAGAGAACTAATCGCCGACAGTGACAGAATAATTATTATCAACTGCCTGGTAAATTTTGTAGTTACCCGCCGCCGTGCAGCGTTTCGATGATATACGCTTCTCGAGTTGAATTTTTCGATACATCTCGATGGCGTGTTTTGTACCTCTCGCAACCGTGACCTCTCGACCTCGTTCGCTTGGTACACGATGTACTATATAATTAGAGAGTCAGACCGGTGGTAAGATCCATCCCTCTCTAACCCCTCTCTGGCCTTTCTCCTGTCTTTTCTTAAAACCTGAAGCTCCTTCATCGAAAAACATCACTGTTGAAAAACGTCACTGATCTACCGCCTTTTTCAAAACGTGACGAAGAATGAGATCTCAAATTATACACATGTATATAATTAGTGTTTTTTACGAGATAAGGTTTTCTCGATGTTTCGCAAACAATTATCTTCGTGAGACAATTGCGCTTTTTAATGTGCTCTCGAAGAGATTTGTGCGCTTAATTGGATTAATGCGAGTGGTAAGGAAACAATATTCAAGCGGGTTATATATCAGGTTTCGGGTAAGGATTTAGGGTTTTAAACGTGTCGGCGATCGCAGTAGCACCTGTTGCGACGGAACCAATTGTCAGTCGTCCAAAAAAAAAGCGAAGCTCCAGCTTACATATCATTTTGCCGATGTTTTCTTGACGCACAGATTTTAATTCTTCAAACGTCACGTGCAATTCTTATCGTTAACAGAAAGAAATACTGCAAAAAGTATTTTAAAAAATACGAGAATTCCGAGGGAGCATCTTACACATTTTACAAACTACAATCTTAGTTTTACAACAAGGAGAGAATTAATGACCTATTTCGTTAAAGTAATGAGTGCGGAAAGTGCATTAATTTTCTGCCGGAGAAATGAAGTTTAACAAAGCGAAGACAAGGTGTATTTTAATTTCCACTCGCAACAACGGTGTTTCCAACTCGCTCAAGTTTTTACAGTTAACAAGTTCGCCATTAAGATGAGGACAAGACGACCTTTGCGCACGGCTAACTCGCTTGTAGTTAAATGCAGAAGATGTGAGTGAAAAGAGCGCGACGTTGAAGAAAGATTGTGAAGGGTGAGAGTGGAAGACTGATAATAAAAAGTGACAACTGTCGGAAGCAGCATGAGTCTCGGAGGTATTCCGAATATGATCCGGCTTATTTATTCCCGCGATTTCTCTGAATGTCACGTGGACGAGAGAGGGATTACATCTGAGAGGGGTTGATGCATCTCTTGCACTTTCCGCGGGTAGACTCGGCGAAGCTGGAATTTTAATTAAGCTTTTCTGCCGTTGCTGAATCTCGGTTCCGGCAGAACGTTGGCATACAGCAACCGCGGAAAGGGTCTACCGGGTGTTCTTGGTCTTTCATCTTACCGCAGATCGGTTTTCAACAATTAAATTGCCCGAACTTTCTAAACTCAACCAACGGTGCCATTAAAATAATTAGCGGTAGTTTTTTATCTACAATTTGTTTTCAAAAATGAAAACAAATTTGACTTTAAAAGAATGTCAAAAAAGATGACTATTATTTATTCAATAACTTGATGAAAAATTATCAGAAAATAATATTAATCACAATTTTTTAATATATATATATATAAATTTCCTTATATATATATATATACACATAAATTTTTTTTTTTAATAATATTTTGCGGCCTAATATTTTAATTACTAAAGCTCTTAAATATAAAAATATTTAAGACAAGACTCAGAACTTTGATCAAGAAAGAATGCCTGTGAGATTTCTTGTGTATACGTGGTTGATACTCGAGGAACCACAAAATATCTGAGCGATCTTTCGAACCCGCCGGCGGCGGTCCAGATGTCGCGATGACGATCATCGAAATCTCTCGCGATAATGGCAAACGGCCTACGGGTCCGATGCATTATGAACACCCACAATGTGAGAGGTAACCGCAGAGCTAACAGGGCGCAACACGAACATCACACGCATATTATGATGGAGCAAAAAGAACACACACGCGTGAGGCGTGCTCACGAAAGTGTCGGGCGTGCATTACTAACACACGTGCAACTACACAGATACAACGACGATGATGTGCCGATGTACATTGCTATTACTTAGCATCACCCCACCGGTCAGCCAAAATACTGACCGTTCGTTGCGGGATCGTAGGTCACAAGAAAGTTTTGCACGTTACCTGCGCGATCTGCAAAAACGATCGGATTGCTTCCCAGGCGTGGGAATGTGTTTTTAAAGGCCGATGTATCTTTTCTCTCTCACAATAAATAATTTAAAGTTTTATTTAAAAAATTATAATATACAATAATACCTTCAGCGTAGAGAGTA